>JAKSZP010010886.1:0-90238 GCA_022478985.1 Massospora cicadina | reverse complement strand
CTTTTCCTTTGCAATAAAATTTTGCAAAAAAACCAATCAATTTTTATTGTGTTGATTTCATTCTGGCTGCATCCCTGATGGCTTTTCCTTGGTGGCCAATGGTCTGTATACCGGATGGGCTCTACCAGTACTCATGGTCACTATGGCCCCCTCCATCATTGATTGGATTCAGCGAGTCAGATACTTCTGGCACTTTAACCCCGCTGTCATGAACTTCTGACAGCAATATATGGGGATCTTGTGGCCTTACATCCTTCAACTACAAGCGAGAATCCATTTCCTTGTCTCCCCAGTCAAAACAACCCCATATGCCAATGAACTCATTGTGACTATTTCTGTGATCCCGCCCCCTGCAGCAAGACCCCCAGGGTCTGGGGTGGGATCAATTTGGTTCATTGTTGGGATCATAAAACTGTTGTTCTGCACCAACAATTCGTCATTTTGCAATGCCCAGCTCCATACAACGTCATCCAGTTGGCAATGCCTCTGGCATTCTGGCTTGCTTTTTGGGTGCTCACGCATCCCAACTGGCAGGCTGGTCTAAACTTCTTCTGCCGTTTCCATGACACCAAGAAGGCAATCTGTTCTCCTAATCTCCCAGGGCGACCTTACCATGTGGTGGACGAGCGTTAGGTGACAGCTTACCCTTTAAGTAACCCGCCACCCATCCCATTATTGACTTCAGCCAAATTAGTACTGTGAATAAAGGGAATTTGTGTCAAGATATTAAAATTTTGACATCCTCATGGGTAAAAAGGTTTTCATGAAGTCAGTGGCAATGAGCCCTCAAAATTAAGGTCCAAGAATCCCAAACAGCAGCAACAAAGCCCAATGGGCGCGTACATTTTATGAAGAATGCGCCTATTGTCAAATCATCAGTAAAACTCATCAATGTCATTAGGCCAGTGTAAAATGCTGACGCAAAATTTGAAACCCTCCCCAGAAGTATCAAAACTCCCATCTGACATTACTTGTTTGGTCCAACGGACGCCAGAGTAACCAAGTGCAGGTGGGTTGGGCATCCCAACCCTGTTCCTGACCTCATGGGACCACACCTATGTGGGGTGGCCTTGGGAGGTTCCTGCTGCCTGTTGAGAAGGACGCCATCACTCTAGCCAACGAAACTGAAGGAAATCAGCAATTTGTGCGTCCATGGATGAACTGACAGTGACTCAGTACACTGCTGACAATTTTAATCAGTTCAAAATAGTTCTTTTTCCCCTCGCCTAAAGTTCTCCAGGTTAGGCGAATCTCTCTTTTTTTAGTACTAGATGGTCCCAACCCAAGGGGGGGGGGATTCATCGATGTTTTTAGTTGGTTTAGCAATGAAAGGGATCAGGTTAGGCGAATCTCAAGGGCCCAATCCTAAGTTTTATAAAGCTATTCCCCAAATTAAACAACTATTTAAGCAGTCATAACACACTGAGAAAATTGATGGTTGAATTTTTAAATTTAAATTCAATAACTTTAAACCCAAATACAATATTTTTCCCCATGACAAAATTCAAACCTCCCATTCCAATCTCTTTATTCTCAGCACACAAAACCCATGGCCCTAAGGGCCATGTCAGCATGGTTCAAAGCAAGGTTGTTGTTTTCTATTACGGCCTATTGGCGCATTATGGTGAAATCTCTCACAGTACAATCTATCATACAAGCAGCAGCGCCTCTGGCATTTTGGCTTGCCATTTGGGTGAATTTGCATCCAGAATGCTGGGCTGGTCTAATATTTGCTTGCTGATATCCTGACAGAGTGTGCTACAGGTCAGGCAGGCTCACTAATTTGATCCCCTTGAGCTTCTCCCGCTCAGCCTTATTAGTAAACTTTTCCCCAAAATTATATCATTCAACCATGACGTTACAAATTTTAAAGATGAAATTAGGTTGATTACTGTGACACATACACAGGCCTAGAAAACAAGCTATCATTGCTATGGAATGTTAATACCATATTGGAGAAAACATCAGTTAACATTACACTATTAATTACCAAGTCAAATATGTTGTACATTATATTTGCACAATCTATTTCATCTTTATCACAAGATATGAAAAAAGATAATATAGAGAACTACGCTCATAATACATTCAAGTAAGAGATAGTGTTAGGATATGTACGTGCCATGAGAAAACTGGCCTAAAACTATGGGTGCTTTAGCAGCCACAATAACAGAAAAAAACTGTTAAGCACTCCATACCAGATTTAGGTGGGGAGATTGGGGTAGGGTCCTTGTCATTGTTGGGTTGAGGGTTTTACTAGTTTAGGTTAAACTAGCACCTAAAGGTTCCTCCATCCTTAAGTCCATCAAACGTGACCTTTAATGTTTTTATTTTTATTTAACCAAGGTAAGCTGACCAGGGGAGAGACAATACTGAGCTCCGAGGAGCAAAACTTGTACTAAACTAGTATTTAATGAACAGAAGGAGATGAGTGTATCTCTCAAACCAAATCAAAAATAAAAAAACTAAAATGAACCAACCAGGTCAGATGCAATAAACTGCTATGCATCCATGGTGGGTGGTGAGTCAGGATTGGGAGGCTCATCTTTCTCCTCTGTGTTGGACAGTGTATGGCAGAGCGCTGAGAGCATGGGCGTGGTGCATCCTCAAAATGAGGGTTGAGGTAGCAGAGTGGCTCAGGAAGCTCAAATTTAGCTATGAGGAGGGTGGTGAAATATTCAGTAAGGGTTTCTCAGCCTCAAGGCGAACTTTTGGGTAGTATGGTGAAGGTGGCAATGTTTTTTCTGGTAATGTGGGTCTTGGGGAGAAATTTTGTGACCATCGCAACTTTTTGTACTGCATTCTGGGCAACTTGGTGGAATTGGAGATATTCTTTTTTATAAACTTGTTGTATGGGGGAAGGACAAGGGCGGGTATCCCCTTGGCCAAGACTGCAACTGATTTTGCTATAGCCTTTCAGAGAGGGTGACAATCAGGGGATGCAACAGCCTCTTTGGTGAGTTTGTGGTCACTTTGGAATTCATTGGCATCAGAGCATAGTGCCAAGTTGGAAATTGAGCTGCATAATCTGTGTTTAGGTACATTTTGAGGCCTGGGGCCTTGACCAAGTTGAGAAATGGGATTCCCCAAATAATCAACTTCCTCCAAATAATCTTAGGGATTTTGGTTGAAAGTTATTGGTTGATCAGAATATGGGTGGGGTGGATTGGGTAGCTGGGTGGTTCTTTTGAATTTACTGGGGTCCATGCTGGCTCCTGATTAATTGGAGTAGGAGTTGTAATTTGACATGTAGGTTCCTTATTGGCTGAATTCATGGTAGTTCCATCTACCATTTTGGGTGGATGGGGAGTGAGGATTGTGCCCCATTCAAAAAAGTTTTTATGTTGGCAATAGAGGATCATGAGGGAGTTGAGCGTGTGGGCTTCAGCTCAGGATATAATGGGGCAGCGCCGCTTTGAGTGGTCCAGGTCAAAACAAATGTGGCAGATTGTGCGCCCTTTGTCTACTCTAGCCCATAAAGGGTGGTTGAGGGCAGAGGGGACAACGGTGTAAGAGGGAATTGAAATATAAATTTTGGTTGATATTGGGCATATAGTTGCAAAGGAGCAAGGGCCACAAATCAGTTGGCTCCATTGAGAATCAAAAATTTTAAAATGAGGTCAGCGCCATATACTGACAACCCAGCTATTCAACCGTTGTATAAAGTTTCAGGGGGAGGTGGGTGGGGAGGCCTTCAAATTGAACCACAAGTGTGGTGTCATCAGGCAACCAGGTGTGAGTGGTTGGGATGGGGGTTCCCTGGAATACCAGGGGAATGTTGGCTCCGCTTGCAGCATTGGCTTCACAAGTGAAGCTGAGATCAAAGTACCCCTTGTAGGGGCGGAAGTCAATAAAGCCTGCAGGCTACATAAGCGCCTGGGCTAATTCTATTATTTGTTTGTCATTATAGGGAAACAAGTTGCCATATTCAAACAAGAGGCTGAATTGCATCTTGCTTCAGGGGAGCACAATGGGGCTATGTGGCACCACTTGGGAATGTGCAAGGTGGAGGGTGAGATCCTTGGGAGGAACGTATTGACCTGAGGCATTGGGGGGTCTGGTCAACCTAGTTCAAAAGCATTTTCCCACTGGGTGGAGCTAGGGGGTTTTCGCTGCTGCCCCATTTTGGAGCAACAGGCAAAAGGTCTGAGGACATTGGGTTTTTGCTGTGTTAGTTTTTCAGAGTTGTTTAGTTCTGCTGTAATTTTAAATTTTCTCAAATGTGATGTTGAGCAGAAAAAGCTAAATTTGAATGCTGTTAACTTTGAAAACACAAAATCTGAAGATTTTAATATAAGTTTAACAAAAATAAATAGGAAAATCAGAACTATTAGGAGTATAGTTTTTAGTTAAAATAAATAAATAATACCCCAACACCCTACCTAAGGTAGGATGGTGGGTTTTAATCTTGGAAGGGGTAAGGGAGGCTGCTAAGCTGAACCATAATAGTAGGGAACTATTTCTGATTTTAAAACCGTTAATTAAAAAAATTCAATTCTCAATTTCTCCTCAACAATATCAGCCAATGATTCAAAGCCGTTATTGGGCTTTTTCCTGAATTCTGAATGCCCTAATTTGCTCACTTGAGTTCAGAAATGCCTGTCAGGTTTGATCCCCATTTTAGCCATTCCTTTTTGACTTTTTGCTTGGCTTTGGCTTGATAGGTAAGTTGCCCCACTCAGTTTTGCTTCTGGTTAGTCTCTTGTTGGGACAGGAGCTGGAAACCATGATGGAGAGTCGCTTTTGATTAATAAAATCCACACAAAGTTTGCTTTTTAAGATAAAAATCTGCAGCTTTTGAAACCTGAATGGGTTTGGGCTGAGGGGTGGATGGGGAAAAGGTATTGGGTAAAAAGGTTGAGGCGGCCACCACCCATTTCTTGTACAGGGTGTGCCCTATGTCAGATATTAAGGTGAGGGGCTAGGCCTTAGGTTTTGGCCCTTTTTGATCCAAAGGGGTGCAGGACCCTTTCCAGCTGAAAAAGCTGGAGCTTAGGGATTACATAACCTTTTCCTAGAAAGAACAGGTCTACTCTCTTTCAGAGGCCTTGGCCAAAGCATAATTCTTGTGCAGGGTGGGAAGTTTATGGCCGCCATGGCATCTTTCTGGGGAAGGGAAGGTGAGTGTGCCCTATGATTGGCCTTTTTAAAATCAGCAACGAACTCTTGACAGAAATTGCAATTTTTGGATGGAACCCAACTCTCTTCATAAGATGAGAACCCTTTCCACAATACCAAGTACTAAAAACTGCATTTGAATCTCATAGAGTTTAAGATTCTCTCCACTTCAAGCTCTGGAGCTCCTTTACAATAATGGGCTCTACCTTTGCGGCTTCTTTACTTTAATTGTGATAAAGGGAAGACATGAAAAGAGTTGTTGATTTTCCAGTGTGAGGGAAATCCACAAGGAAAGATCCGTTTTTAGCACCTGGAAAATAGGGAAGAGCCCTGCCTGTTTAAAAAAAACTTATGACATGGCACTTTGAGATGCAAATTCTTGGTGTCACCATGCTTAAATAACCTACTTGTAAGTCTGGGGCCACGCGGTGCTTTTTGTCAGCAAACCATTTGGCATCGTTATAGGATTTATCAACTGTTTTTGGATCTGGAGGTGCAACTTCTGGATGTGCTTAATGAACTTGCATGAAGCTGGTATATTACTACAAATTTTTGGCCCAAGGGTAAGGCAAATTGTAACCTAGGTTAGCATACATATGTTATGCCCCTGTGGATGCGTGTAAGGAATTGATTTATGAAAGCTGGGCCAAAGGGAAATATGTTGTCCATGTATTCTGGAAGCTAGTATCATAGCACCGAAAATACTGCTCCAAAGACTGATTGGCCCATTCAGTTTGGCCATCTGATTGTTGGTGGTACACTGATGATCTGCAGACTTGATCTTTAACATGTCACATAGGGCCTCCCAAAATCTTGAGGTGAACTGAGGCCCCCTATCACTGATTACCTCCTGAGTGAAACCAGACAAAGAAAAACGTGTGCTACAAACAGACACGCCATCTCTTTTGCTAAGGTAGTTTTTGAGCAGGGGATAAAGTTGCATATTTTGTGAAGCGATCCACCACCACCATGACCAAATCATACCCCTGGTACACTAGAACACCCACAATTAAGTCCAACAAAATTGAGGTCCATGGCCTGTTCGCCTGTTAGAGGGGGTAAGGAGCCCATTTTGCCCTGTACGATCAGATTTGGAGTGGGCATATGTTGAACAGCCTTCAATACATGCAGGGTTATCCTTTGTAAGGCCATTAATCATGGCCACACTTTTTAAGGTTAATGTCATGGTTGGATGACATGATAGTAGGTACTGATGCTAGGGATAAGGCTGGGCGACAGGAGGCCCAGAAGATGAAGCTTCAGGCTCTTCCTGACTTGAAGCACACCTTAGATCAACGCTGGGTGCAAGCCAAACAAGCCCAGGTTGATACTAATGGGGTGCAAAACGCCCAGCCTCTTATTTCAGCTCGGGGTCTAAAACAAATGATTTACATTTTGAATAATGATGGTTTGATTAGCTTGGTTGGAGATCAAGGGTTTGAGTCCCACTCCAGCTATGAGATTTTGACTTCTGGTAAAGTAAAGGCTTCAATCGATTACTCAAGTGAAGGCACTTTTGGTTTATTTTACCAGAAATGGACGGAAGCATCTGTTTATTGGAGCGTCAAGACTTGGGCGCATTTCCGCATAACCCAAATTTCACCAATTCATTTTAAATAGGTTTTTGTGATCAACACTCCTTGTTAATCAACTTTCTTAATAAAACCCCCCTTTATTTTACATTTTTCAATGGTTACTTGGGCAAACTTGGTGGTGGACCTCTTCGGGGAGGTCTCCAACCATGTGGGTCACTACCTTATCTCACAATTTACCAAAATTCCAGGGGCACCTGTGGGCCGCCCAGGTCCCCTCCAGATCGAGGCACCCAAATCCCCTGAAATCAAGCCACACTTGATTATGGACGCCCCTCTGGGGTCCACTCAGGCGGTGTTGTTTCTTACTTACCTGGTATTTTATGTTGCTATTTATACACTTGCCTGGGGTACCTTTTGCACTGGCACCGCTCAAGGTGCTTGTCTTCCCATTCTTCTAACGGCTGGTTCCCTAGCAATGTGGGTTTGCATCCCACATCACCTTGCTGGGAATGAGAGAGTTACAGATACTCTCTTGACAGTTAATGCAAATCTTCACGCTAGGGTGCCCCATAGTGGGTGGATCATGATGTTCCCTTATAATGCGGGAATGCATAGCAGAAGGAACCCATAGTTTTCCAAAAAAATAAAAATATTATTTCTTTGGGAATACCATCCAAATGGGCCCTTACCATCAACAATCCTAGACATAAGGTTAAGACCTTCATCTTCACCTGCTTTAAAAGACAACACATCATCTGAAAAAACCCTCTTCTGTGGAGGGCTTTTGAGCGGGAGTGTTTAGCTCTATTTCAGTTACAGGAATAGTATTGGAGGCTGTGCTTTTGGGTTTGGAAACTTGGGGTTTGGATTTGGGGTTGTAATTGATATTAGTTTTGGGTTTGGGAAATTGAATGGAGGGAGCTACTGTGGCAATGGCTGAGGGAGATGGTATCATGATTTGCTCAATTGGGATTACTGTAACTAATTCAGAGTCACCAATAGTTCTATGCCCATTGAAGGGTTATGACTAAGGATGTCTGATAAACTATGTGTATAACCCTTGACAAACTTGTAATTCAAATCTAAACTCAGAGAGTCACAATGAGTTCTAGTTTGTCTGTGGACCAGCTTTTGTGGCTTATGATAGTAGATAAGCAAAATGTGGTCAGTGCAAACCACTAATGTCAGCTTTGCACCTTGTAAGAGATACCGCCAATGCATCAGGTACCAACCAATGGCAGCCAACTCTTTATCATATATGGTCCAAGAGCGCTAAGTCACACTAAACTTCTGTGAAAAGTAAGCTACAGGTTGTTCTTTCTCATCATGTTCCTGCAACAAGATGGCGCTTAATCCAGTACCTGGGTTGTCGCATGACAAAATAAAAGGCTTGTCCTCATCAGAATGACGCAAAAATGGAAGTAGAGTTAAAGACTTCATTTATTGCATCAAAAGTCTTTTGATACTCTGTGGTCCAAAAAAGGGGTATTCTTACCAGTTAGGGGGTGTAAGGTGGATGCAAGCTCAGAGATGGCTAGTGAAACTTTTTCAAAAAGGTGAGAGATCCCAAAAAGCAACATATTTGCTTTTGTGTCACAGGGGTCGGCCAAGAGTGAATAGCATATAGTTTTGGAGGTATAATTCATGACCATTTTCAATACAAAATTACCTAGGAACTACACTTCGTCTTTGTAAAACCCAAATTTGGATGTCTTTGCCACTAATTAGACTGATGTAGGCTGCCACCACGGCCACCAAAACCTTACCATGCAGTTCAACGTTAGGTGAGAGAATCAAAATATCATTAACATATTCTATTGCGTGAGAAAACATGAGATCTCTTAAAGCATCATCAATACAGCGCTGGAATACTGTTGGAGCTTTTTTCAAACTAAAGGGTATAATCCTGAATTAATATATTAAATACTGTGTCCAGATAGCAGTCAAACATTCCTGGTCATAATTTACCCGCACTTGTAATGCATTAGCAAGGTCAAGTTTAGAGATGACTTTAGAATTGTAAATGGCTTGGGTAATGGCAGTTCTAAAGGACTGGGGTATGGATCAGGAACTTCAAAGCTTTCAGGTGCCCATAATGCACTTAGGGCCTTAGAGTTCCGTCAAAGTTCTATGCAAAACTACTGGTGAGGACATAGGAGAGGTTCCTTAATTATCCACCCTTTAGTTATCATATCATCAATCTAAAATTTGAGATCTTAATACTCCTGTGCCGTTATGGGTACAACGGGAAGTTGTTATAATGATATCAACTGTCAACTGGAAGTTCAGATTAAATTTTGAATGTTTGGGAAGGCAGTTGGCATGATTAATGTTAAACACTATTTTATAAGAGCATAGGACTTACATAATAGTGGGAAGGCCAGGTACAGCATCTGAGGCGGAGTACTCTACTGCTGCCACTGCGTTATCTGTGACAAAAGTGAAAAACAAGGAAATTTTCTTGAGTAGGTATGAGTGGTGAACTCCAGCATGTTCCATTCTAAGTCAATGCTCACAGATAGGAGGCGTCATCAACCAACCCCAGGATCACTGGAAACAGAAATTTGGGATGTCTGAGAAGCAAGCCATAAACTCGTGTTCATGTGTTCTGAACTTGAAAGGCTTACAAAGCAGAAGTGTGATTATAGGTATGCGGGAAGCACCCATGAAAGAGGCCCCAAAAGTAACTGTTAGATCCAAAGTATGCACTACCTTCAGGTGAATGAAATAGCCATTTTACTCCAGTGTTCACCAAGGCATTTAATGTAACTTTCAGATGCCCCACAGTAATTTTCATAAGAAACATAAAGTAAGCATGGGTTATTGTTTAATTTAATGAGGGAACATACATGAGTATCAGGTTGTTAAGCCACTATAGGTAGTTGGCTTTGCCCAGGTTGAGTCCAGAACTAAGTGGGCATAGCTGCTTCCCATGCACATGTTAAAGAATCCGCTTCAGGGTTGGATGGATGAGAAGAGGGCTGCACCTCTGACAGATCCTTATAAATTGGATTCTTCTGGCGCTCAGCCTCAATCTGGTCAACCAGATGCTATGATAGGGATATATAGCTAATGCATTAAGATCTATCTTGATCAACGCTTCAACCATTGTATTTTAGTGATATTGTTGTCCTCACATGGCTCATCTTCATATTCCTCTTCCCCTTGTTCTGCCTCATGTACGTTTGTTTCTGCCTCCTCCCTCTCCTTTATTTGTTGGCGTAAACGTTGTAGGAAAACAGCATTGATGAAGGGTATTCACTAGAGTTGCACTTAGGAGGTTCAATTGGTTGAGAGCCTCCAAAGTAAGAGAAAAGTAAAAGAAGCCCCTGTTATTGGTGTGGCCTGAGTGGGCTTTAAATAGTGAGCAATAAACTTGGTTTAACCCAAGGAAAGCGAAATTGGTATGCAGCTCTTACCATGGTTTGCCATGGCCTAGTGACAGGGAAGACTAAATTGAGATAACCAACTTTAAATGGTCAACCATCTGTCCCCAAACTATCAAGTCTTGAAACACAACGTAACTATAGTTCTGGAATTAAGTTATTTTATTAGGATAAGTATATGCCAAGAGAAACTGGCTTGTAACTGTGGGTGCTTTATTAGCCACAACAACAGGCACAGACTGTTGAGCTGCGCCTTACCAGAGTTAGGTGTGGAGATTGGGGTAGGGTCCTTGTCATTGTTGGGTTGAGGGTTCCGCAAGTTGGGGTTAAACTAACGCCTAAAGTTTCTTTCATCCTTGAAGCCATCAAACAAGACCTTTGAATGTTGTTAACTTTAGAAACACAAAATCTGCATTTCTAAGTATAAGTTTAACAAAATAAATAAGAAATCAGAATTTTTTAGGATTATAGTTTTTTAGAAAAAATAAATAAACAATACTCCAAAACCCTACCTAAGGTAGGATGGTGGGTTTTGGGCTTGGAAAGGGGGAAGGGATGCTGCTAAGCTGAAACGCAATAGTAAGGAACACATTCCAATATTGAAACCGTTAATTAACAGTTTCAATCCCAAATTTCTCATTGACAGTATCAGCCAATGATTCCAAGCCATTATTGGATTGTTTTCCCAAATTCTGAATGCCTAAATTTTCTCACCTGAGTTTGAGAAATTATGTGTCAGGTTTGATCCTCATTTTCAGCCTTTCCTTTTGACTTTTTCTTGGCTTTGGCTTGCTAGGTAAGTTGCCCCACTCAGTTTTGCTTCCGGTTGAGTCCCCTGTTGGGACAGGAGCTGGGAACTATAGTGGAGAGCTGCTTGTAATTAATAAAATCCGCACAAAGTTTGATTATTATGATAAAAATCTGCAGATTTTGAAACCTAAATGGTTTTGGGATGATGGTTGAATGGGTAAAAGGTATTGGGAAAACAGGGAGGGCGGCTGCAACCCATCTCTCATCCAGGTTGTGTACTAGGTCAGAGATTTGGGTGAGGGGCTGGGCCTTGAGGTTAGTCCCTTTTTGATATGGAGGGCTGCTGACCTGTCCAGCTTAATAGCTGGAGCTAAGGGCCTTATAGTTAGTGTTGACAAATCAGTTAACACTATTTTATTGCAATAATGAAGATTTTTTATAATTTTATCTAAGAGTGTGTGACCTAGGGACAGCAACACTTGAGGCTATAAAAAAATAAAAAAGGAAGGGTCTCTTTGAGGGAAAACTGAGTGTGGGGATATAAACTCTGTTTATGTTGCTCATATTAAAAGTGGTGGGATTGTTTTACTTTCTAGCTATGTGTTTTCTTCTCTTTCAAGTTTAACTTTGAGAAAATGTGATGTGGTACACTAAGATTTTCTTTTTATAATTTTATTGGTAATTTAGCCAAATTAGCTGTTTTGGAAGACATCATGAGCATACTGGAGAGTAGATTCTTGCCCTCTGGAAGGAGCTCCACCAGTACATCAACACTTTTAAAATCTAAATATATTGGGTATAATCATGGATAAGGCAAAATGAACTCCTTTTTATATATGAAGACGTCCAATAATTTGACAATTTGTCAAGATGATGTCATGCATGATAATTTGATTCCTGCTGAGAAAAGAGATTTACAATATGAAGACAATGCCGCCGCCATCAAATTCTATGAGATTTGACCTCCATTCTATACATTTGGGGGTTTAAAATAGCTTATAATCAATCAATGACAAAGAACTGACTGATTAACTTATGCCAATGGAAATAATCAAATATTTTATCATAAATTTACCCAAAAAATTCTGCCAATTTTGAAATTTAATCATGACTTTGAAGTGAAGTTATATAGTAGTACCACTAATTAGATCATTTAAATACTAGCATATTCTAAATCAGAAACAAATTAATTATCAGAATAGGTACTGCTGCATATGCGTGATGGCTCCAACTTTTGTGTTGGGCACCACTAGTGCTAAAAAAACAGAAGAGGAACTGCTGCCCCAGACCCAGAAGTGGGTATTGAGAAAGGGGCTGCTAAACATCCAGGTTCAGGGATGGCTACCAGGAGACAGAACTTTCAGATTGGAAATTGATCAAGATGGATGCTGCCACCAAGGCAGAGATCAAGAAGAGACTTATTAGGGTTTTTAAAGGCCCTACAATATCGCCAGACCCCACTCCTTATCATTTACTATTATAAATTCATTTTATATCTTGATTTTTATACCATAAATATATAGTTCTTTTAATTCTATTCTAAATATAAAACTGTTATCAAAAAACTTACGTTTATCTTTTTTCCACTTAATTTTGGGTTTGAGTAAAGAGATAACCAGTAACCAGTCTGGGATTTAAAAAAACTCATTTAGGAAAACACCTTAGGTTAATGAGAACTTCAAGAAAGAGGTTGATTGAGTTTTTACTAAGTCTTGTGGTAAGCTACCATATCAAAAATATGTTTTAGAGTGTTAAGCAGAATAGTATCAGCAGGTTATGAACAGTTCCAATGAGCAAGCGGTGCAACATTGGGTAACATTGGCTGTGGATTCCCACAGTGAGGATGAGCATGTCCTTTAGAAGGTCGCATGGTGTCTAATCTGCGTGGAACAGCTCCCCTTAAAGAAATTCAGTCTCCTCAAGTTAAGCAAGGTAAGTTAATGAGCTGACTTTACAGTATTGACAATTGTTTATTAGTGTTATAAATTTAATTTAAATTAAGAGTCAGTGGATTTCTATAGAAGGCTTGAAATGTGTTAGCATTTTTTCTATAGTTCTAGTGTAGAATTAAACTTATCCGAATCTCATTACATAATTTTGATGAACCCAAAGTAGATAATCCTCTTTGAGATTATAATTGTATAATTTAGCTGCTTTTATGGGTAAGCGCCAAACTGTCCTGGATGCAGGGCATCCAAATAAAAATGGAGTAAAGATTTAAATGCACCATAATGATACAGTTCTGATGTATGTAGTTTTTTTGTTCCACAGTTTTATAGTGTCTTTCTTGAAAATGCCATAGGTGTCTAGATATTTTATATGTAATTTGGATTTTTTTGCATACCATGCATGAGCTTTCTTTGTTTTAGTATAAAACATTTTTGAATCTAATTTATTAATTTAATCCAAGAAGTTGGGACTATCAAAATTATTGTTTAGTTGATCATCTTTAACTTCAGCCCAGTCATAAATGATTTTTGATAGCCTTTTAATTCCAGGCTGCAGATCTTTCCATGCAGTGACTTTTTGGCTTTTTTGATTAAAAGCCTTAGAAATCTGCTTTGCTTCCTTTGCAGCTTGTGGACCAAGTGTCTTGGGTTTGTTTTATGATGAATAAGTGACTTAATTGCTATCATATTTGAAATAGCAAGTGCACATGGAATTAATGTAATAGCGCTGCTTATCCATGGCTGCTCATCTGGTGATGCTAAAATTGCTGAGTGGATTTATTTTATCATAATATTTGTTTTTTATGAGGCTTTGACCTCCACATTTTTTTGATTCTTTAAGCTGCTTATGTCATAGATGGTTGTAATAAGCCTCAAAGCTATAGCTAAAATGAAGCATTAATTATTTATAAAATCATCTGAGAATGGACCTGCATTTGCTGAAAACATGCTTTTGACAAAGTACATGCATTTGCAAGTGCAAAGTTCCCAATTAGTGTTGTTTATTAGTTTTTCCACTACTGACTTGAGTTACCATGTCCAATATAATTTTATCTATAATTTCTTCAAAATATATTCCTTTGTTGTTATTATACTAAGATGCCAAAATAGGTTTCTGTTGGTGCTTGCATTTTAAAGCTTAATTGATTTTACTTTTAATTGGGGCAGTTGTAATTTTGTTTATCTAATTTAGCTTGAGATGTTATTTCAAAGTTACCAGTTATATATTTAATCTTACAGCATCTTCATTGTTAGCTAATCCCACTGCAATTACCTGCAAAGGGTAGTAAGTATAATGGAGTATAGTTGGGCAAGTGAGCCACTTTATTTTTTGATTTGGTTTTGAAATTAGTGGGTCACTGGCTAAATTATACAGTATTGAGTTTTTGGGTACCTTGTATAAGGCCCTCATGTATGTATTGAGCTGGTTTGGAAACTTGCATTATATCTTGAAAGTGTGTTCCATCTGTGTTGCATTTAAATCAGCATCTAAAATCTAATGGAAGATAATTGTGTTCCATCACTTTGTCTAGGTAGTTCCAGTCAACAGTTGTAAGGCTTTTCTTGATCCAGAAAGTATAATGCTCCTTTTCCATTATTTGTGATTTTATTGAAAGTTTAGTGAATGTTATCTTAAGTACAAATAACTGGGATAAATCCAAACTGTTGTCTGCTAACACTGGATTAGTAACTTGAAAGCCTTATTTTCCATCAACTTATAAAATTTTTTATCTGATATGACTAAAGAATAGGGTGCCAATCAACTATCTTTGTTTTGTCTCCTTTCTTGTGAATAGTTACTGTATATAATTCCCTGCTACCTGGTATTGAAACTCATTTTTTATATTTTTTGTTGAATATTAAGAGCATTTGTTCTACAAATTATATCAAAGTTTCGAATATAGAATTCACAAGGGATAACATTGATCGTGGTGATTTTCTTTTGGGTAATGATTTTGAGACTTCTGTAAACTCTTTTTTAGTAATTGGTTCAGTAGCTTTACAAATGTCACAATTATATTCTGGAATAATTCTTTAGAAATATTGCCTTTTTTCATGTTTGGAACCCTCACTAGCATATAGGCTAGTATAGAAGTTTCCACTTGATGGACAATTGTTTCCAGGGTATCCTAATTCCTTAAAAAGCAGCTGAATTAAGTGTGGACATCTAAGGGGTGACTGTAGCAAGGCTGTATATACACTTATCTAATAAAGCTATTATAATCTTTCTTTAATTTACAGCTCTAGATCTTTTTCTTATATAAAGCAACAAATTAAAGAAATGTAGATTTTTTATATGCTAGATTTGATAAATTATTTATCAAGATAGTTTTCTAAGAAACTATTATGATTTGTTTTCTTATGAAAAAGCTAAAATACCTTAAAGAAAACTATAGTAAAGGTATTAAAAGATTTATACAACGTTTAGCTAAAACGTTGAGAAGATTTATATAAATATTAATGTAACATAAAGTAAAAATTACATACAGCTTATTTGAACTGCGAAATATTAATCAATAAGGATGAGGAATGATACCTATACCATAAAGCTTTATTATATAAATGATACTTTATCAGATCATTAAGAGCTTCAAGCTAACAAAAAGGTTGACAGTCAAGAGTTAGTTTATATAATTTCTTTAAAATAACAAATTGTACATTTTTATGCTTATAATCTTAATTTGTACAAAATATGTTAAATCTACACTCAAATCTACCCTTAAAAGTTGTATTAAAACCTATACGGTTTAAATAAAGAATAAGAGGAACAGATATGTATTGTATGATATATAAAGATACTTACTCTTATTAAAATCCAGGTATTTATAAAATAAACCTCTATACGGCAAGTAAAATGATAATTTCTATATCTAATACTAGAAAACGAATAAAATACGATAGCCGTATAAAACTTGATGAAATAAGCTGGTAACAACGGTTCTTAAGAGAGATAAGCAAAGTTTAAAGTTGCAGAATAAAAAACTCGTAATAGCGAACAGCAACTAATCAGCCTTGCAACCAACTAAATATTAGTTTTTTAACTTAAAATTATTTTATTAAAATTTAGCAGGTAGAACATTAGTGCAAGCAATACACTAAACCTGACCACGGTAAAAGTTTAGGCCCGTTCTTTAATTTTCAAAAGATCCGAAAGAATTCCAAATACGGTGACGCTTGCGCCAGCCCCCGCCCCTTGTATTATCAGTGGAGAAGGGAAGCGTTCGGTAGTAAAGGCTACAATGTTATCACTCCCAGTCAAACAAGCAAATGGGTGTTCAGCCGGATATCTAAATTCAACATCAGCTTAGGCAAAAGAGTATGGTGTAACATATTAAGCTTGAAAATGGGAAGTTTAAGGTTTCCAGGGTACCACTAGTATAACATGTTTAAAAAATCAACTCAAAGTTAAATTTGGGCTCATACTTGAATAAATAAAAGCGCTCTCTAAGAGCTGATAAAAGTATAAATCACTAAGCGTGACCTTGCAAGGGCAAAAATAGATCCTAAGCTTATATTAGCAGGAAGGAGTTACCTCATGAGCTTTACAAGCCCAATTCCATCCTTGTTAATCATGCCTACATAACGCAAAACTTGGTTCTTGGAAGCAGCCTCGCTGTTAAGCTTGTCAAAATGGGCATCAAAATCAGAAAGGCGCTCCATAAATTGGAGGAACTACCAAGTGACCGTAGCTTTTCGGGAACAATGTTTTCAATATCAAGGGTTTCAAGAGAAACATCCAAGCCTGCGACTCGCCCAAGGATAACCACCTAACCCTAGTCAGATACCAGACAATGGGATTACTTTGCGAGCAACATCCATCCCATTGAGATCATCGCGCGGATCGGGTTCCTTTTAAGGTTCAACCAGAGCCACTTAAAATAAATACCGTAAAACCCTTAGCTTTGGCCACCTTGACAATATCAGAAAAGGCCGTGCGATCCTCTGAGGCCTTTGAGAAGTTATTGAACAGGTAAGATAAAGTTCCCGAAAAGATACCCTCAATCTTAACAATTTTGTCACCGGTATGAACGAGTGCCTTGAGAGTCTCAAGGACTGGTAGCCCAGCGCCAACCGTCGATTCATGATAACAGAATCGAGCATGTTTTTGCGACGCCGCTAAAATCTCCTTATAAAGGGAAAGTTCCCCAGAAAAAGCCTTTTTATTGGGCGTGACCACGTGAAACCCATTCTTAAGCCAGTTAGGGTAAAGCCGAGCAACACTTTCATCTGAAGTGCAATCAACCAGAACCATGGCTGAGTTAGCATACGAATCTGCAAATTGTGCGACAAAGCTCTGAATATCGGATGGCAAAGTCAAATCTTGTTGAACCACCCAGTTTTCATTAATTTCAAACGCATCAGTTCTGGATCGCAATAGCATGCGTTTAGAGTTCATCACACCAACAACTTGGACCTCTCCAAGGCGCCCAATTTGCTTTAAAAGCTCCTTTCCCACAAGGCCACATCCAATTATGCCAATATAGAGCATGGTTCCTACAGTTTTAAACCCATTAGTCCAAAGCCAACTCCAAAATTAAAATTATAGCATAAAATAATGAGAGACGAGCGAAGGAAGAAAGTTTTTAGTTCTTGGTTTTAAAACCTCGATCGTGATAATTAATTTTAGTTAAAACGGTAACATTTAAATTAATGGCATGTAATAAAGGAAAAACCATGCACCCCAAAAATCCCTTAAAGGTATAATTTTTTAGCAAATGTAGACCTTGTCAAGTATATAACGACCTTGAAGAATCTAGTAAGGAATATAGAAATTCGCATTAACGTCTTCTATTCTTAGAAATAAAATAAAAAATATATTATTCAAATAAAGGATTCCAGTTAGAAGTGCAAACCCCCAAAATCAAGAAAACACTCAGACAGGTTAAAAAAGACTTGATTGGAGAAATTTTTTAAAAATAGAATGCTATCACAAACCTAAGAAAGAAAAAAATAAAATACAATATAAGGTATTATATTTAATCAAATGTTAAATTAAAAACTTTTATGTCTATGCCTAAAAATTTAGACTGCACCTGAATAAACTACTTCAGCTAAACTTGTTTTTGGCCTTAGATTTGGGTTTGCGACGAGATTCATAAGTGGACGATAATGTGACGTGTTATCTAATTGGCCGTAGTATAAGGGTCTATCGCTGTTTCTTGGTATTACTAGCCAAACCTCATCCTTTGCTATGGTGTCTCCGAAAATGTAAAGTTAAATTAAAAAGTATGCATATCAGAACATTAATTTTAAAATAAGATGTATTAAATAGTTAATACTTTAATATATATGAAAAGTAAAAATTAATATACTAATAGACAGCTCTGTGTTTTAATTTGGATAATAGTCGTTGAATTAGACCAAAGCCTTTTATTCTAACCAACATCTTTGGCAGTTATAAAAACCCCAGGTGATGATTTGCTTATCTATTGTCCATTATATGTTTCCTCTTGTTAAGTGCTAAAAAAAACTTATGGTCTATATCCTTAGCTCTGTTATATTGGTGAAAATAAAATACCATTAATAGTTATTTTAGGGTACAATATGTCATAAAGCATGCTAATAATTATAATAAGACCAGCCTAAAACTTTGGATGGATAAACACCCAAAATCCTAGCCAGAATACCTGAGGTATAGCCATCTATATTGATGGACAAAAAATGAGAAAAGCAGCTGTGAGGACTACCCAGGGATTTCTATAATTAAAATCATCACCACAAAATGTTCCACGAGACTCTAAAGCTTCAAAAATAGATTTGGAGATTTTTTGAATTTTTATAAAACTGCCATGTTCAAATGATATCATAGTGGGGACCAACCCCAAGGATAAGGCTGGGTGCCAGGAGGCCCAGAAGGTGAAGCTGTAGGCCCTCCCTAACCTCAGGCATATACTAGATCAATGCTGGGTACAGGTTAAATATGCCCAGGTTGGTACTAGTGAGGTGCCAAATGCTCAGCCCCTTACGTTGGCCCAGGCATTAAAATGGACAGTTTACCAAATAAATGCTGATGGTTCCATTTGGTTAGTTGAGAAATGGTGTTTTGAAACCTGTTCCATTTATGAAACAACACGTTTGGGTCAGATCCACTTCATTGATTACTTGAGTGAAGTCAGTTTTGGCATATTCAACCAATTGAGATAGAAGTGTCTGCCTATTGGTGGGTCAGTGCTTGGGTCCACTTCTGCAAACCCCTTATTTCCCTATCTGAGTTTAAATATGCTTTCCCTAACCAATATTCCTTGTTGGTCAAAATCCCAAATAAATATTTTCCCCATTTTATGTTTTAAATTTTATGATTTTTCAAATACTCCTATGTGAAAACCTCTTTGGGTCTTACACTCTTTTAACCTGGCTATTTTAAATATACTCAAGCTATCCCCTAGGGCACTGTTGGTTCACCCAGGTTCCCTCCAGCCTGGGCCACTTAACCCCTTCCTCTTTGTGCACCACATCACTTTTTATGGGTCATTTATTATAAAACTCACACTTCTCTACCTAAGTTGTTATTGCTCCAGCAACCTCTGCTGGGCTCTAATAACTTTTGCACTAACAGCTAGTTCCCTAGCATTGGCCTTGTGCACCGAGCACTACCACACTGGGAACAGGAGAGTTATAGACACTCTCCTTACAAAATTAAATAGTGGGAAGGGAAAAAATAGAGAACAGCAGAACCTGTCAGGCTCTGCTGCCTTATAAGCTCACCAACAAAAATGGGGACCCAAGTGATGATATTCATCAAACGTACTATAATTTCACAATTTTAATTACACCAAATTAGCATTCTAAAAATTCTATGCCACTGGATCAATCATGGACTGGATGACTAACTCACACATAAACTTTGTAAAAACTTTCCACTTCTGCCACAATTTCACTTGATGGATCTACATCACTTTGTTTGGCAGGTGACTGGGGTGCTCACAGCAAGGCTGCATATAGCTGGTTGAACTGAGTCAGGAAAGGGTTTGGTGCACCTGTACCTATCAGGGACAGGATCACAATTGCTAGGGATGATGAGTTACATTGGATGGGAATTCCCATATCCAAAACCAATTTACTTGATTTTCTCTTGGTGAAACCTAATTTAACTACCTCAGGAGATTTTGAACTGCTCAACACCTTTTAGGGGGGAAATTACTGTCACCCCTCTGCTGGTGGAGATTCCTGGGTGCTGCTACTTTCCCACATATAACCTGTATCCATCATACCAACTAATGGGTGGTTATCATAGGGGAAAATGACACAACATTCAAGGGATACACTATCACCCACCTCACATCCACTGCATAGGCTAAAATGCCCAGAGTGATGAGGGGAAGCTTCCAGCTTCTTCCTTTTCTTGGTCCAAAGTGAGATTAGCTCCTGATTTAGCTGCAGGGGTTTCTCCCCCAGACTTGCACAATAAGTTAGATCTATCATCAGACTTGAAGAAAACTTTTATCAGCATCCTTATTTTAATAAAAAGTTTTAAGGTTAAAATTTATATAAGGGTTTATTTGAGTAAATAATAGTGAATTCTCTCTTCAGCTTGAAACCGCCTAGTGCTAAAAAAGATTTAATTGGAGTATCAACTTGAGATAGAGGGCATGAGTTAAAAGCTTAAGTTTATACATTATTCACATACTTTATAGCATAATAAAAGCACCTTTATTACCATTTTAGAGTTTATTGACCCTAAATTATATGTCAAAAGTAATTTTTGTCTAGATTGTTATTACTATATGTAACATAATTGTGAGTTTCATATAGCTGTTTTTAAATCTGAAAAATACAAACACCTCAAAAACTATAGTAAGTTATAATATGTCAACTAAGAAGTAAAAACACTATACAGAACCACAAAAATAATACTAATCATTTTTCAATATCTGTGGTAGATAACCTAGTTGGTTGAAGCATCCAGCTAAAATTATGGGAGTGTAAAATTTTAATTGTATACAAATATATAATCAGGGTGACAGGGATGGTAACTCATAATGGTTAGGAGATTATTAATGGTTGCTAAAATCTTATGGTTATGTAAAGAATATCCCAAATCAAAGATAACCAAAGTTTTTCAATAGAAAAATCTATTATTTTATATATAATTCAGCCCATTAAGTTTCAGAGTTTACTTTTTGCCTATGTCATGTTTACATGACTTTATTGAGGGGACCAACTGCCAAGACAAGGCTGGGCATCAAGAGTCAAAAAAGGTCAAGTTACAGGACCTCCCTGACTTAAGGCATACATTGGACCAGCGCTGGGTGCAGGCCAGATATGCCAAGGATGATTCAGGGAAAGTGCAAGATGTCCAGCCATGTGTTATGGAAGTGGCATTAAAATGAATGAGTTACCTTCTAAACAATGATAGTTTAATTCAGTTGCTTGGAGTATGGGAGTTTGAAACCCATTCAATTTTTACCATTTCCAAATCAGTACAACTTAGCTTACAATCAATCGCTCAGGTTTGTTTGATCTTGAGCTACAGTACCTTGGCTAATGGTAGGGCGCCAATTGGTTCATTTAGGATTGGAACCATTTTCACTGATTGATGACTTGCATCCCCTTGTTTAAAGTATGGTTCTTGAGGCCAACTTTCCTCGTTGGTCATCTTTTTTTATCAATAAATTCCGTTAGTTTACATTTTTCATATGTTAACTTGGGCAAACCTGTGCGCAGACCTCTTTGAGGAGGTACCTAACAACGGTTGCCTTTTTATTTACACAAAATTTACTACTGCATCTGTTGCACCACTGGGCTGCCCTGGTCCCCTCCAGACCAAGGCACCCAAGCACTCTAGCCAAGATCACCACATGGATATGGACTCCCCTTTAGGCTTCACTTAAGTCTTGTTGTTTGTTTGCTATCTATTTATAAATACAGCGTTGTACACCCTTGCCCTGGGTTATTTATCTCCAGAACCCTCTGCGGGGCTCTTCACATCATAATACTGACAACTAGATCCCTAGGGGTGTGGCTGTGCTCCTCGCACCACCTCACTGGGAACTGGAAAGTTATAAACACTCTCCTGACAGCCTATTCATTCTATTTGGTAGATTTATTTGTCCCAAAGTTGACCTACCTTTTTTGATTATTTTAAAAGCTCATTATAACTAAACTTAAAATAGGAAACCCCTCTATTATAAAGCTTTTTTAAGCTAAACTATCTATATCTAAGAAGCTTAAGCTTATATAATATAAAAATGACTCAATAATGGCTTTTCCTTTATATTTATCTATTCATATAAAAACCAGAAAGTCATATAAAATCATCAGTCAACTTTTACATCACTTTACTCATATAAAGTTGCAGTCTTTAATATTCAAAGGTATACATTACAAAGTATAACTACTTCATGTGGGTCATGGTATATGCCATGGTTAAATGACATGATAATATGGACAGACTTTAAGAATAAGGCAGGTGCAATTAAGTCAAGAGGAACAAGCTGATGAACTTTCCTGATCTGAATCACACCCTGGGCCAACGCTGTGTAAGGTCAAAATATGTGAAAGTTAGGTTTGGGGATGCATGTGATGGACACAGGAGCGTTACATCCTCAGCCTTGCGGTGCACCAGTAATTTACTAAAAAGGATGGGACGTTACATTTGCTAGAAAAATGGGGCTTCAAATCCTGTTCAGTTTATAATATTACCTAATTGAGAAAAATTTAATTGCAGTCAATCACCCAAGTGTGAGCATACTCAAAAACTATAATATCATAAAGTATGGTGGTTTGAGCTTATTGATTAATTTGGGTGCAGTGCATCATCCAATGGGAAATGACCCACCCAATTACTTTCAATTATTGTTTTGTGACCAAACTTCTTTGTTGGTAAACTTGTTTCAACAAAAACCCATTTGTTTCAATTTAATTTTGTTCATTAGTTTGGTCATCTTTGCTGACCTCCGTGAGGTCCCAAAATAACAAAATTTATGCAACCCTTACCCTGGGCCCTTTGTGCACTATTTTCCTCAGAGGTTCCCTGTTCACCCTCTTATTAGCAGGGTGTTCCAAGGTTGTGGGGTAGGACCCTCCTCACCACCTCTACTGAAATGCAAATGTTACAGATACACTCCTGACATTAGTCAATCAACCCTTCTTTTGATATCATTGGAACTTATTCCATGTGGAAGATTCTCTTAGTGGTAATGGGGCTTGTTGGCTGTGCACTGGGGTTTGGATGCTTTTGGCACAGCGTTATCATTATTTTTGGTGGTGTGCCAGCTCAGTGCTTATCATTTACTGCTTGCAACGCAACTTCCACAGTTTTCTGCAGGTATATAGTGGTTTTGGACTGCTCAAGGCCCAATGGTATGGCTTCCAATTTTTCTACCACATCTTCTCATTATATTAAACCAGCCCTAGCTTGCCTCCTCCTGGAGTTGAGTGTCTGCGTAGGCTTCTACTCTGGGATCATTCCTAGGTGTTCTAAGTTAATAAAATTGTAATGTGTGTGTCAGAGCGGTAGAGGGTTTGGAGCAGCACCTGGAAGCAGGACAATCCAGTTCCACTGCTTCCCAAACTTTCTTTTAATCATTTGCACACCATGGATTTGGGAATCTTGTGTGCCCAATTTTTATGAATCTACCTGGGTTTCAGGCTTACCTGTGTCCAGCATAATTAGAACGTCATTTTTTGTGCCACACAAAATACTCCTATGAGGAACGCCCCAGTAGGGAAAGCGTCCCCTGCTACTTTGATCATATGATTGCAGATCTTTGTGGTGATTTCCCCGTCTTAACCGCAAAGGGCTAGGTAATTAGGCCATCATTGTTTCACCCAATGAAGTCCTCTATAAATATGGGCCCCAAAACTTATGCATGCCACTTTAATGGGAGGATTCTTATCCTTTCATTTCTTTGTTTTTGAGGAAACTCAAAGGCAAGCGTGGTCTAGAGCTAAATTTGTGTTTAATTGTATCAGTTGATTCTGCTATGAGGATTTCACCTGTGATAGCCCATATAAATGTGCCGCCTGAGACTATTAATTTTCTTTGAATAGTGCGGGACTTTTTACAGATCATCCCTTCATTTTTGGGAAATTTGAGGGTTTAGAGGAGTTTAGCCCTAAAATATATACTAAACGCTCCATCTGATATAGTGTCCCCACTGAAGCTCATTCCTGGGGAACTATTTGAACCACTGACAGGTGGCCTTGTGATGATAGGGTTAAATAGGATGATCAGTCAGCTATCAGAGCAAGCATGGTGTCGCTGACGCCCAAAAACGCTTTTTTAGACAAAAATCATTTAAAAGTAATAAGTCAGATGCAAACTCTTGAGAGTCCAATATTGCAGCAATTTCTGTATATCACATCACACCCAAGAACCCATGCTTGCCCCCTAAGATGGTACAGTAAACTAAGGAAGTGAACAAGTGCTAATGATCTAAAAATGAGGTAGATACTCTGTTGCTGAAGGTTCTGCGGGTATTTATCTTCAGTGGTAAGGGTTACATACTACCTTCACACTTTTTAATGAGAATGCTCATCCTGGGGGTATAATAAGGGCTAAAGAGGAGCCCTATGGTGATCTGTTGGCGCTATCTAATATCAATAAAATTATTCTGCTTATTTTCTACTTTCTACAACTCTTGCCTCACCCTTAGGGAATATCATGATAAATATTTTGTTGGATACTGGAGCCTCTGAGAATTTTATTGACATGGTCCTGACTGACTAAGTTGGGTTAAGTTACTTACCTTGGGTATGATTAGGGCAGGAGCATCCCAGGGTATCCCCACGATGGTTATTCAGGGATTATTTGGTTTCTAAGTGGGTAACTACCATTTGGCTGGCAGTTTTTAAGAAATCAAAAATCTCTTGTACCCAATTATTTTAGGTGTGGAGTGGCGACGGAAGTTTGATATTAGAACCAAATTTAAAAGGATAACACTTTGACATTGTCTTTTAAGGGTGGATAGGAGTTAGTAATTCCTATGTCAGAAGGTGACCCCCAAGGCAATTTTCCCTGAAGGCCATATGTACACAAGCATACTCTAGCACCCCTGCTGAAGCCACTCCTGAAGTGCCCCTACCTTCTTGCTTGGAAGGTTGGAGTCTTCCTTTGATGCGGCTTCTGACAGTGTCTTACCAGTTAATTCAGAGTTTGATTGTAAATTCAAACTTATGGTTGAACTGGAGCGCATCTCCTCTCCCATATACCCTTTAACTTTGAGGGAGGAGGCAGCCTTGGATGTGTGGGTGAAAGAGAAGTTGACAAAAAGAATCTATATTTCATCTTACCTCCCCAGTATGCTCCCACTTCTCATTGTATAAAAAGCAGATGGTACCCTACGCTTGTGCATAGACTATGGGAACTTGAATAACGTTACTATACAAGATCTGCACTCTATTCCAGTGAAGTCCAAAATTTCTTGCTAAGTGGAGAAGGCAATAATATTCTCCAAACTGGATTACTTAAATGCGTTTAATTAATCCATATCAAAAAGGGGCAGGAATGGCTCACCGCTGCACTAGAAAGGGTATCTTCCAATTCTGGGTTAAGCTTTTTGGGCTTAAAAATGCGTCTTCTATCTTCCAATGTCATATAGATGCAGCTTTGGGAGACCTTCTGGTTGAATGCGCGGTGTCCTACATGGATGATATTTTAGTGTTTTTCCACAATCAAGCAACCCATGCAATTCATATGCGGCAAGTGGAGGAGCGTTTAAGAGCAGCAAACCTGATGCTGAAAAGCAGAAAATGTGAGTTTAAGTACCAGGTTACCTTCTTGGGAAACATTATATTTGACAAAGACTACATGATAACTTTAGACAAGGAGTAGGCAATTTGTGAGTGGCCCACCCCAATTTCAGTTAACTAATTAAGGAGCTTTTTGGGGTCCTATGCTTTCCTTAAAAAGTTTACATCTTGTCTTTCTGGGGTAGCGGCGCGTTTGTGTAAGGTGAGTGGTGCCAAGGTTCTCCAGTGGACCTCCGCCCTAGAGGATGCCTTCCAAGCAGTAAAGTATACCCTGCTATCTACACCAGTTCTTCACCATGTGGACCTTGTGAGGGTGTTTATAGTGGCTACTGATGCGTCTAACTTTGTTATAGCTTCTGAACTCTTGCAGGAGAGGGGAAGATGGAGTTGAACATCCTGTGGGGTATTTTTTATGGAAAATATCCCTGGCCTAGTTAAAATTACGCTGATTATGACAAAGAACTTACAGAAATAGTGGAAGCCCTGTTCTATTGAAGTCATCATGTGCATGGTTCACCCCAACCATTCTGCATTCATACAGATCACTGTACCCTCTTGTACTATCACGCGCCTCATGTTCTGACCCCATGGCAAACCCTCTGGCATGAGGCCTTGGCTCAATATGTGTTCTCTTATGAGTTTACAAAAGCAAGGATAATGGTTAGTCTGATGCCCTAAGTCAGTACCCTGCTTTTTCTCCTGATCCAAAGGATGTTTAGTTGCAGAATACCCACTTGATGATTTCACCAGGTAAAATTGTAACCAAGGAGCCCTCTACCATGGAATGTATGCCAGTGCTTGCTTCTCTGGAAACGTGGAGGAATGTAGTATGCTCAGAAGGGTTGTCCTTTATGAGCCTTTTTCAGCTGAATGTACTATGTCCCTCGCCAAGATCAAGTTAAATCAGGAAGATATTATCAATGGTTACCTGCAAAGGACGAGATGGATGGTTTCAGGGACGCTTATGGGTTCCTGCAGGACCATTCCGCCTATAATTGATTAAAAACCATCATGATGGGATTACTGTTGGGCACCTGGGAAGGCTAAGATCTTAGAACTGATTCACTGCACATATAATTGTAAGGAAATGAATGCACAGGTTGCCAGATATTGTAAGAAGAGCCTGGTCTGAACAGGATGAAGCCTAATCTCCAGATCTTTCAAGGTTGTTGATATCTGTTTAAAAGGCAGAGGGGCTCTGGACTTCCCTATCAGTTGATTTTATTGTGGAATTACCTGCATCTGAGAGCTATGATGCTATCATAGTAGTGGTTGAATAATTTACAAAGTTCGCCCATTTCATTCCTTTTAAAACAACAATAACAGCGGTGGAGATGTCTAAGCTCTTTGTTTCTCATGTGTTTTCCCTCCATGAGGTGCTCTCAAGATATTATAAGTGACAGTGGACCCCTGTTCATATCTGTATTTTAAGAGGAATTGTGAAAAACGCTTCAGATTCATCCGTACTGTTCTAGTGCCTACAACCCCCAGTCAGATGGGCAGATAGAGATAGGCAACCAGTGCCTTGAGCAGTTTTTGTGGGGTAACACCGCAGCTGACCATTATGAATGGGCTTTCCATATTCCTATGGCTCAACTCAGTTATAACAACACCTAGAATGCTTCCATGGGTGCTCTCCTTCTTCGCCAATTATAATTTTAACCCTTCTTTTAATATGGAACCCAAAGGTGGGTCCAAGGTGGAAGCTTTGGTGGATTTTGCAAAGTCAATCAAGAAAGTACACCAATGGTCAACACCAACTTGGAGGCGGCCATTAAGAATATAAGGAGAACGCAAATGGGAAGAAGCAGGTGGGGGCAGCCTACAAGGAAAAAGATCTCATGATGCTGGATGCTAAAAATATCCCAATCATGAATCCATGCAGAAGACTGGGCCCAAAGAGTATATGACCTTACCACATTGTCAGAAAGGTAGGTCACGCCTCATACCAGTTGGTTCTTCCCTCATCATTTAAGATTTTTGTGGTGTTCCATATGAGCATGTTGTCCCTGTTTTGGGGTCCCCCGCTTGAGACTCCAGAGGCATACCTTGCGGATGGGACCCCAAAAGGGAAATAGAGGAGATGGTAGCCTCCCGCCATATGAAAAGGAGACTGAAGTACATGGTATCATGGAAAGGGTTTGATGCAGCGTAGAATGGCTGGGTCCTGGAAAATGATTTTGTTCATTCTCTGGACCTTATTTGTGTTTTTCATGAGCGTTTCAACAATGCAGCAGGCCCCAAGCCCAAACTAACTTTTACCGCCATGAAGCTGGCCCCTGTTCACAAAGACCTTCTCCTTGGCTGAAGCCCCTGGAAGTGGATGTGAGCCCCAACAGAACGGTAGGGTAATGTCATGGTTAGTTGACATAATAGTGGGGATAGACAGCAATAATAAGGCAGATCATAAAGAGGCCAAGAGGAACAAGCTGATGAACTTGCCTGAACTGAAGCACACCCTAGACCAACGCTGTGTAAGAACAAAATATGCTAAGTTGGGTCTGGGGTGCACATGATAGACACAGGGGCGTTGCATCTTCAGCCTTGTGGTGCACCAGTTATTTAATTAATTGAGGATGGGATGTTACATTCACTAGGAAAATGGGGCTTCAAATTACGTTTAGTTTATAATATCACTATTTTGTGCAAAATTCAATTGCAGTCAATAACTCAAGTGCAATCAAACATAAAACTTCTTATCCTTGATTCACCCACTTTTTGGTCATCCTGATCGATTAAATTTAAAAACACAACTCCACTCATCTTCAGCTCTCTACAGTCCCCTATGTTGATGAGCTCGATGGCCACTGCCCCCTCCTAATGTTTTTTGGCCTCTGCAAAAGCACGCCTGGGCTGGTTCTGCTAGCCCTACCACCTCAGCCAGTCACTTCGTCCTTCCTAAGGACCTAGCTTTACACCTTACCCACACTCAGGCGATGCCCCTTTGCCCCCTAGTACTCCCTTGGAGCACCATGCGTTTCAGCCATCAGGTCAAATATGGTTGTGGGATCCACCAATAGATGCCACAAATAATTCTTAAAATGTATGAAGCTTACTCAAATTAAAAGTAATAATAAACGCTTTTTAAAGTTTTTTCTTTTTTGTTTATGTGGGGCCAACCAAAAAGCTCCTCTATTTGAAACTAGTATTTCATATTTAAACTAGTTTGAATCTTGGGGCCATGGGAATTTGAGGCTATAGTATTAAAAAGCTGAGTTGTCCAAATTAGGAAATATAGGCTTTCAGCTTATCATAATGATGGTAAATATTTCGCGGCAAAACCAACCCATGTGGTAGTGATTTGATAAATTGTACCCAATCACTGGTGGGTAAAATCTTCTCGCCTTGGGGGAGAACAGACCTGTGTGGTAATGGACACCTCAAATTTGGCCGAGGAGTTGGAGCAATCCTACTATCAGTTCTTACCTTATTAAACTGATTTCAATTATAAAACATATTTTCCCAATGGGTAGGGTTCCACTGAGAATCCGCCAAGGTCTTTTTGCTGTTGGTACTCATATCCTCATTAACCATAATATTAATTGAAGCTCAAACATGTAATTGGCCAATCGTTGTAGTGGATTCAGGGGCATTCTTACATCTAACCTTCTTTTTGAAAGTCAAGAAGGAGAATGTCTGACATTGCCCCCCTCAATAATGTTGGGGGGAGTGTAGGGCCATAGGAAGCGGCCATATACCCAGTTTATGGTAACTCCTGTAGCCAAAGACTTTATAGAATACTCATTTCCTCTCTTATACGTGATGGTAAATAGTCCCTCCCAGATTGATCTAAGTTTGCCATTTCAAGGAGTTATGCAATTGTGGTAATATAAAACCATATCTGACACTTGGAATGAAGGTAGGGGAGCCCGAAGCACATTGGCAGCTTGGCCTTCTTTAGTGACCTTTTTGGCTAGGTTGGTCATAGCCTCTGATTGAAGCTGAATGATGCAGTTAGCTAACCTTTGCATGGCTTTCTCAGGATCCTCTCCTCTAGAGAAGACATCTTTAGCTAGAAGAGCAGGTATGCCTGGTTCCCTGCCATAAAAAACTCAGAAAGGGGACATTTTCAAAATCTGATGATAGCTAATTCAATAAGCCATAAGCGCACTAGGGAGATAATGATCCCAATGAAGGGGATTAGATGAGGTCATTTTCTGTAAGATAGAAACCAAAGTGCCATTTGCTCGCTCCACCGTACCATTGGTTGATGGGTTATATGGAGCTGAGAATAGTTGTTGGGCTCCCATGGAGGTAGCCAAGATTTTAACTACTCTGGAGGTGAAGTTTTTTCCATTGTCTCAGAGTAGTACTTGAGGGCACCCATGTTGAGTGAAAATATTTTGATGAAGAAAGGTGGTAGTGGCTTTAGCAGTTTGGTTTGGCAGACCACAGCTTCAACCCACTTCATGAAGTGGTCAATACCTACAAAGATATATCTGTTTCCACCTGTGGTCTGAGGAAGCGGCCCTACTACATCCAAGCTTATGGTATGAAATGGCTGTTGTGGGGTAGTCGGCTGATATTGATATCTAGTCTTGAGCCAAGACTGCTTCTTACACGTAAGGCAAGCATCCAAGACTTCAATGATGGCTTCCATGATTCCCTCCCAAAAATACCAATCCTTAATCCACTCATAGGTTTTCTTTACTCCTCCATGGCCTAAAATTGAATGAGCTTCCAGGATAACAGGTACATGTTCTGAGGGCTGTAGGTAAGGCAACCACTTCTCCCCTACTTGTTTGTACAACTTCCCATTTTCTACTTTAGTGTTATGGGAGTGCCAGGCCAACATCCTCTGTACAGGCTCATCCTCATCTTCCCTGTCATTTAGGGTCATTAAAAGATCATACAGCTGCTCCGCTTCACTGTTATCTAGGTGGATGATGGGTAGCTGAGTTAACCCATCAACATTCATGTGGCGGGTTCCAGCGTGGTGTTCGATCTTCATGTCATAATGCTGGAGCTTTAGAGCCCAGCGATCTAACCGCCCCATAGGGTCCTTCATGTTTTGTAACCATTTTAAAGATGCATGGTCCATAATCACAGTGAAAGAGGTCCCATACAAGAAAGGGCGGTAGTGCTTTACTGCTAGTAGAACAGAAAGACACTCCTTCTCTGTAATACTATAATTGCGTTCCACTTTTGATAGCATCCTACTAAAACATGAGACAGGATGATCTACCCCTTTTTCATTCAGTTGGGCTAGGATGGCCCTGACGGCGTAGTCTGAGGCGTCTGTAAACAAAATAAACGGTTTTCCATAATTGGGATGCCTTAGGATATGCCGTTTTTGTAGCAGCAGCTTCATTGTTTCAAAAGCAGCCTTCTGTTAAGTGCCCCATTGAAAAGGGATATTCTTTTTCAGTAAACAAACAAGGGGCTTTCTGAGTTGGGTGAACTTAGGGATGAACTGATGGTAATACCCCATCATCCCTAGAAATACCTGTATATCCCATAGATTTTTGGGGGAGGCATTCTGGCAATCGCTTCAACCTTATCTTGTATGGGTTGGATACCCTCTTGAGAAAGGTATGTAGAGAAAGTCTAATTTCTTTTGGAAAAAAGTACAGTTTGAAGGTTTTAACTTGATATTTGAGCGTCATAAGCGTTAGAATACCTCCTTCAAATGATCAAGGTGTTTGTTAAAGGACTTCGAGAATATGGTAATGTCATCCAGATAGACAATGACGCAGGTTAACTTAAGATCTTGCAAAATGTGGTCCATCACATGCTGGAAAGAGGCAGGTGCATTGCACAACCCTTGGGGTAATCACGTGGGTTGGAAAAGACCTTCACTGCATATCAAAGCGCATTTCTCCTGGTCTTGGGGAGATAGATACATTTGCCAATAGCCACTAGCCAAGTCCATGGCGGAGAAAAAGTTTGAGCCTGAGAGCTGGGCAAGGGCGTCATCAATGCGTGGGATAGGATAGCTATCCTTTTTTGTAAGATTGTTTAACCTAAGATAGTCCATAACTATCTGATGACCTCCATTTTTCTTTTTAATTAGCAAAAGGGGGGAGGACCAAGGGCTTTGCGAATGAACTAATAACCTTCGCGTCTAATAACTGTGTGAGTTCCGTCCTCATTTGTTGCTCCTCCACCTTTGACTTGTGATAAGGTTTTGACCTAATGGGATGGGCATCACCCACATTGATGGAGTGGCACCAGCCCTTCATGTGGCCATAATCATTGGCTGACTTTGAGAATATATCACTATACTCATCCAGGAGAGTATGCACTTTCTCCAACTCATATGAGGTCAGCTCATTCAAGATATGGACATTCGGTAAGGTACATACCAGGTTATCTGTGGGCAGGCCTAAATCTGCCATCGAGCCAATGGAGTGGATTTGTTCAACTTCCTCCACAGAGAGTAAAAACCCTTGGCCCACCTCCTGATGCTTTCTTACAATTATGTCCTTTTTGGTGAGGTTTCCCAACAGTAGAGTAATAGGCCTCTGATAGGCTGGGTCTAAAACGCCAGGCAATACCTGAGGCTTAAAAGGACTAACTATGTCAAAGCTTAAAAGATGTAATAAGCAGTGGCGAGGGATTTTGAAAGTGATTTTCATGTCTACCACCCGTTGTTCACCAGGCTTAATCACCACCTCATCAGCCGCATAAAATGGAATACCTTTGATAGCATCCACTGAATCAGGCAATTTCTTTGTATTTCGCCCAGAGGTGGTATAATGTATAGGTAAAGCGGAAAGCGGGTACTCAACCATGCAAGAGTATTCCTTCTTGCTGGGTTCTTTATTGGCTATAACTAAGGGGACTTCATAATTGAGCAATGACAGGAACCCCTGCTCCATATTGATAATACCTTCATATTCAATCATAAACTGAGTACCTATGAGCATATCATAGGCGTTGTTATCCAAAGCCACTGCGGGGGCCGATAGAATAAGCTTCCCAACACAAATGGGAAGGGACAAGTAAGCGCCAAGTGCACGGGTGTTGTTGGGACCAGCGGTTCCAAAGTCTTGGTTGTACTTCAATTCAGGTGCAAGTTTGATCTTTTTCATCAACTTGGAGTAGAATAAGTTCACTGGGGAGCCTGTATCTAGGATAGCCATCACCCAAACTTTTTGGATAACCACTTCAACCTTTGTAAGTATCCCCCCAAAAGTGGGCGATAGCGCTAAGACCTCCTTAAGATGAAAAGTGGAGGTTAATTTGCGCGCGGTCTTGGGGTAATTTTCCAGGATGGACTGCAGTGTATGGCCAGGCTGGAGAGGGCGAATAAGGTTAGACAAGACCTCATCCACGTCGCTGGTAGTGTTGATAGCAGCCAGTTCCTAGAACTTGATGGAGATATGTCTCTTCAGGTATGGTGGCCTCATCTACTCCTCCAGCGTTCAAGTGATCGGGGACTTCCACTTCATCAGGTACTCCTACAACGAAATAGCCAACCTCATCTGTACCCCCTCAGAATCATCCCCAGGGGTATTGGTAACGCGAGGTAATGGCATAAGTTGTTTAAATGAATCAGGCATATGAGATTTGTCAGCAATAGGTGCGCCTTTCCCTACACTGACATTACTTTTCCCTGCTCCTGTTCCTCCGCGTCAGCTTTTTTTTTCAGCACACAGCCTCCTTGTGTCCAAACTTGTAGCAGTATTCGCACCAAGGGCGTTCAGGACGTTTTGCTTTGGTTTTCTGCTCCTCAGGGCCCATTATCTGAAGGGGCTCCTTCTTGTCTTCAATAGCTAGGGCCCAAGGCTTAAGATTTGGATCCTCAATGGTTAAAACGTGAGGACAGGATACTGCTCCACAAGAAACTTTGGGCTTATGGAAGTCAGTGACATCTACTAACGCCTCCTTGATATCTTGAATGGTACGGAAATCAGCATTTAACTGAGGTGATGTGCATCGCTAGAGGAGGGTGAGATGCCACTCCAGTCAAAACGGCAGCTACAGCATCATCCAAAGTCAACATCTTTGAAATTAAAAATGTCTGGGCTTCCATATAAAATTGTTCCGCAAAAGCAACCACTGACTCCCCTTTTCAAATACTCATATACATAAAGGCTTGCTTTTTCATGCTTAAATCCTGTTTTGAGCTGAACGTGTTTATGAGGGCCTCTTTGACCTTGGACCAGGTGCTAAGAGCATCCATATGTGGGACCATCACCTCCTGTGCCATGCGACCCAAACAGGAAAGGATATGTTTGGCCTTCTGACGGTTGGTCGCCCCTTCCATAGCCGCTTCATAAACGTATAAAAATGAAGTAATGCTGCCCTCTCCAGGGATGAACTTGTCTTTGAACGTCGGTTTGAATGAACTAAAGTCACCCCCAGTAAGGGTATGAATAGCTGGAGCTTCTGTTTCTGGGGTTTCAGAGCGATAGTTTAACTGGTCAAAGGTGCATGAAAGGCGATCAAACTGGTCTTGCATGGCTTCAAGCCAGGTTTTCATTTTAGAGAGGGCTTCTTGGGGCCCAGATTCACATAGTCTCAGTCGAGCTTTGATCCCTAATTTGTGAGTTTTAAGATCTTCCACTCGGCTCTCCATTGCATTGACTTGGACATGGAGTTGTGACACCAGTGAGCTTAGGTTTAATTGAGCAGTTTCCACAGCTTCCACGCATTTCTTCAGCTCTTCTTTCATTTGTTTACACCCTTCATCATCACAAGGGTGTGAGCTTGGGCCTTGTACTCCATCCTTGATCTGCTCATACTTCCTCTCAACCTGCATTAATTGACTAAATACTTCCTTCAACAGCACAGGGCTTTCTAGAGAAGCTTTTATCACTTTCACTTCGGTTTCACATTCATTCAGGCAACGCGCCAAATATTTGGTATTTTCAAATGAAGCTTTAAGAGCTAGCTCCTTTTCTAGCTGAACAACCTTGGCCGCAAGGGTGGAGGTGGCGCTAGATGGTTTAAGCAACAGACGGCGTTTGGCTCATCAACACGTGAAAAGGCCTGAGTTAACTGTCGCTCCACCACAGCCACATGCTTTTCATATTCCTCATGAGGGATGGAGTTGGGGGCTAAAAGGTCTCGGTTCATTTGCTCATTGTGCTTTTCAAGTTCATTAGCAAACTCCTCCAACAACGAGTGGGTGCTAGCGGTGAAAGCGTTCAGTTCATCCCTAAAGATCTTCATGGCCTCCTTGACATACTTTACAATCCCAGTGAACATGGTAGTAAGTTGATCATGCAGCTGAATGATGAAGTTGTGATTAGCTTCCACACTAGATCTGACTGCTCCAAGATGTTCGGAGGTCAGTTGGTACAACTTATCATAGGCTAAATTCAGAGCTGCATGGGTATCTAGATCTCAATGTAGCTCTTTGTGATGTCTGGCTAAGAGATGCATCATGTGGACCAAGGCGGGGTGAGCAAACTTGCATACGTAGGTGGTCAAATTTGTAAGCTGGCTATAGGTCTCTGGGAGGACACTAGTCTCATAGAGAAACAAGTGGCGTTCCTCTACAATGACGCTTGTTCATGGGATGCAATGTCACCAGGGTTAAGGATGCCATGAGTAAGGTCTCTCACGGCTTCAGTGGCCATCCAGGTGATGCGACGAGACTCAGGTATTAATATGCGCTCAAATCGTTCTTCTCCAAACATTAAAGCGGTAGGGCTGTCCATTTAATCCTCATCTTCAGCCCCTTCCCCATTTTGCACCCAACAGGTGACACTCTCCATTGCTTAAATACTTTATTGAAGTATACAGGGTGACCTCCTGTAGTGAGCACCAGTTTGTGGGATCCGCTGATAGATGCCACAAATAATTCTTAAAATGTATGAAACTTACTTTTAAATTAAAAGTAATAATAAACGCTTTTTAAAGTTTTTTATCTTTATTATTGTTTATGCAGGGCAATCCAAAAGCTCCTCTATTCAATACTAGTATTTCATATTTAAACTAGTTCGAATCTCAGGGCCATGGGAATTTGAGGCTATAGTATTAAAAAGCTGAGTTGTCCAAATTAGGAAATATAGGCTTTCAGCCTATCAGAATTAGGGTAAATATTTTGTGGCAAAACCAACCCATATGGTAATGATTTGATAAATTGTACCCAATCACTGGCAGGTAAAATCTTCTCACCTCAGGGGAGAACAGACCCATATGGTAATGATTTGTTAAATTGCACCCAATCACCAGTGAGTAAAATCTTCTCACTTCGGGGGAGAACAGACCCATGTGGTAATGGACACCTCAGATTTGGACGAGGAGTCAGAGCAATCCTACTATCAGTTCTTACCGTATTAAACTGAATTTGATTATAAAACATAATTTCCCAATGGGTAGGGTTCCACCGAGAATCTGCCAAGGTCTTTTTGCCATTGGTACTCATATCCTCATTAACCATAATATTGTTTGAAGATCGAACATGTAATTGGCCAATCATTGTAGTGGATTTGGGGGCATTCTTACCTCCAACATTCTTTTTAAAAGTTAAAAAGGAGAATGTCTGACAATGGTAAGCTGTTCCTGTATTCTGACCTCCCTATCATTGAACTTGCCCAGGATCTTTTGCATCCTGCTGGCTTCGTTGACTTCCGCCCCTTCAAGAGGTATATTGACCTTGGTTTCTCATGTGAAGCCAATGCAGCAGTCAGAGCTACCATTTCCACTGGTGTGCCAGGGTGTACCCCTCCCTAACACTCAAACCCAGTTGCCCATTGATACCACTCTAGTGGTTCAGTTCGCGGGCCTCCCTACCCACCTCCCCCCAATATTTTATACAACTAACTGTTGGACGGCTTGTCAGCATACAGTTCAGATCCCATCCTCCGTTTGTGGTTCCCATTGGAGCCTCCCAACTTGCAGCCTCTCAGGCCTTTGCAACCATACATCCCATTTCCCTGGAAGTTTCCCTCTCAATTCCCCCTTGCACCATCATTCCCTCTTCCCAGACCATCCTTTCTGGGCCCACGTGGATGGAGGGCGCACCATCTGCCCTACCTGTTTTAGACTAGACCATTCAAAATGGTGCTTCCCCTCCAACACCTGAGCTGCGACCCACACACCCAACTCTCACATGATGACTCAATCGCTGACCTGGTTACTTTCTTCCCCTGGGGCACTTTCCTCCCCCTCCTATCAAAAAGCCAGAATCTGCAGCTGGGCCAGCCCCAGCCAATCAGGAGCAGTGTCCTCAAGCCCCTTCTCCTCAACCAACCAATCAGGGGTCCAACTGGACTCCAGTTAATTCTAAGCCACACATGCTTTATCCCAAGCCATGCTCCCCCATGCCAACGCATTCCCCCAAATTAATTATTGTCAACCAAAATCCCTGGAAGTATTTGGACAAAGTCAATGAATTGGGTGAGCCTGTATCAAAATTGGTCATCCCTCCTTGCTTTGAAGAGTTCATCAATGCCAACTATGAGGCCCAGTTCCCCCTCACTACTATTCGCCTCACCCAAGTGCCCCCTACTATGATCTGACCATCAGTTATTTATAGAGGTAATTGCCTCCCCTCATGATATTTGCTCCAGTCTTCCACAAGTTTGTCCATCAAGGTTTTATCAAAAGGCCTTGTCCCCCCTTTTGGGAATGTGCTGACTCTCCCAAAAAAACAAGCATTCCTCCGCCAATACCACTTTGCCAACAATAATATCATTATATGGCGCAACAAGCTAAGTTTAACCCAAGAACCCGCCTCACCCCCAAAGTTGAAGACATGGCTTCTTCCTTGCGCGATATCCGCCTTAGATGTGAGAAGGCCCTTGCCACTTACCTTTCCAACTGCCTCAAAAGGTATCCCTTGGCCAGCTCCACTCCCCTCACTGGACCCCCACTTCCAAGATGCACCTAAGCCTTTGCTCTCTGCTTTGTGCCGCTGCCTATCAACCCCAGTTGAGCTCGCTCAGCATCCTGGTCCACCCTCTCCCTCCACCATGGTCAGTTAGCAGTTTTTGCTTCTGACTTGGTTGGAGTTTAGCTTTTGGTTTTTTACATCATTTGCAGGGCCTCAGCCATGTCATTTCAACTTTTGGTATGGTTTTCTTTTGTTAGTGCTTGTCAATGTCTGTCCCCTGATTGGCTTGCCTTGATTAAATTTTAACTCAAGTGCAATCATACTCAAGCTATTTCACCATAAAGGATGGTGGTTTGCGCTTATTAATTATTTTGGGCACAGTGCATCACCCAATGGAAAATAACCCTAAATTCCTTATAATTTACTGTTTTACAACCAACCTTCTTTGTTGATCGACCGGTTCTAATAAGAAATCCATTTGTTTTGATTTAATTATGTGCATTAGTTTGGTCCTGTATTCCAACCTCCATGAGGTCCCAATTAACGAAATTTGTGCACCCTTGCCCTGGGACCATTGTGCACCATTCTCCTCTGCAATGCCCTGTTCCCCCTCTTCTTAGTGGGGTGTTCCCAAGTTGTGGGGTGGGACACTCCCCATCACCTCTACTGGAACGTGAGCGTTACAGACACACCCTTGACATTATACTTGTCTCGCCTAATACTTTACACAGATAGCAACTAAGCCATATTTTTTCTTATTTTAAAATTTATTTGAGGTACGCTGATCAAGGGATGAACAGTAACAAAACTCAAAAACCAAAATAAAAAATAAAAAATGACCCAATTGAAAGAATTACTGGGAGGACAAAACTAAAAAAAAACCAGGTGGGGAGCAGAAACCGCTAACCCACCTTGGCTGAGGGTGAGGGGGTTGGGCAGTTTATTTGCAGAAGAGTTCGCCACAACTATGTCATATTGGTTGGAGAGATGGACTAAATTGGAGAGCCAGGGCGTTGGGGCATCAGCGTAGTGTGGGTTAATGGCATTGTAGTATGAGTTCTCCACCTCCTCATCAAGATTAGTGAAGTAGGCAGCTTCAACAAATTCTGCCAAGTGAAGTTCAGCTTGATCGTGGGCTTTGGGGAGTTGGGCAGGATTGGAGATACTCTGGTGGGTGATTTTAGCAGATGGGTTAAAATATGCTAGTTTAGCGACATGCATGACGGCAGCTTTGGCATCATCAAATAATTTTGAGATATTTCTGTAGGGAGATTTGGGAAAATTGTGGGGGGAAGTAGAGTGTGGGCAGCCCTAGTTGGTAAAGAGCCACTGATTTGGCCATTGCTTTGCGTAGGTTTGGCCATAGTTTTTTCTTGATTGTCATAATTTATATACTTTAAGCATTCAATTATTCTTAGGAGTTGGAGTTTAATAATTGCTCAATTAACATTATAAAATGTATGTTTTCTGATTCTCTTGATGGCAATCATATGCTATCACTATACTTTGTAATAGGTTATAAAAACTACAATTATAGCTTCAACAATTATGCCCTAGGATTTTTAATTACCACTCAAAAAACCAAGCTGAAAGTGAGTCACCTTGATCAATTTATGAAAAGGTAAGTATAGTTTCTTGAGTTTGTTTAGTGATGGCAGGTGCTGCCCCACTAGCCAAGGTGCAGTAAGCTCTCTATGCTTGAACTGGCCTTTAGTCGCCTGGAAGGTATTGACCTCGAGCATTTTCTCAGTTAGAAACTTCTCATAGGTCCATCAATAAGTCAAGATACAGCGGTGCAGAAATAATCTTCACCCAGCCTCTGGTTACCTATGGTAGCCTTTTAAGAATCTGGCACTTCAAGTGGGTCATTGGGAGCTGGGTATTGATGCCAAAGAGATACCAGGAGGTTGTCAACCATTTTTGGTAAATTAAAATTAAAACATGAAAACTGAGACCAAAACTTTAAATTAAGTATTTTTGTAGATCAGTTGTTTTATTAGGATGGACAATGCAACATAAGAATACTAAAAACTGGGCATGATGGAATTGCATACCAAAACATGAAAAATAATGAGTTAAAATACTAAATGATGTAGGTATGAGCCCATTATACCATCATCAAAGGTGAGCCAAGAGATAAAATAATTAAATTTTATAAAAGTTAAATTTGAATCAAACTTATCTGAGATTTTCCTGATGAAACCTAGAATATGTCCTTTAAAATGAAAGATACCCTAATTTCCTGAAATTATAGGGTTTTCATGTGAAAACTATTATTTAGTTACATTAACAATAATGGTACCTAAGTTATTAATGTCTATTTTCTATACTATCTTGCTTATATTTAAATACATATAACGTTTCATTTATCTTTCTGTAGTAACTTAAATTCTTACTATATCATCTTATTACAAATGATACTTTTGTCATCTTTTTATATAGCTATAAGATTATTCTAAACTTATTAAAAGCTCATCATCTATAGAACTCAATTTATATTTAAGTAATATCTGTAAAGATAAGCATGTAAATTCTTCATTTGAAAAAGTTATAATATATATATATATTAGAGACTAGCTACCTAATCAATATTTCATGTTTTAGATATAATACTTATAGTAATAAAATTGCGGAACATAATTTAGAAAAAATTTAGATTAATGGTTTGATGAAAACATACAGCTATAATAATATTGGACTTCATACCAATTGAAATTGTGAGTATCTGGAGGCAGAATTTATGAGAGGTTTAACTGCCTATGGAAACATTTTATTTTTGGTGTTAGAAATTGGCTTTTACCTCACTTTAGCTTCTTGAAAAGCTATATCTTTGATTTGGACAGGCATAGAGGCAGATGGAGACATTAAACTCATAACATGTAAGGTGTTTGCCATGAAAGAAGATGGGAACCAATCTTACCTCTTATCTTTTGCCCAGAAAAATGTCTATCATATGCACAAGATGAAACAAAGTAAATATAAAGACAATGCATTTTTTAAAGCTTGGGAATGAAGAAATTTATCAAAAATTAGATATAGTGATAAAATATAATCAGGATCTTATAGTAAAAGTAAAAACTTTTGCTAACTATAAAATAATTAATCCTATATCTTCTGAATATCACAAGGAGGATAGAAAGGCATGAAAGGCTGCAGAAAAGGCCAAACAGTTTGATGAAAAAAGAAGATAAGTAAGGTGATACATGAATACCTTTTCTTTTACTGCTTGAAGTCACTTTTGAGCGATTTTAAATTTAAAGTTTTATTTATCCAAAGCCGTCTGCCCAAACCTATTCTTTGATGTCCTTGGCTCCGCCGCCTGCCACCCCAGTGTGGGGCAGCAGTGCACCCCCACCTAGCGTTTTCCGCCCCATGGGCAAGCGCGTTTGGATGGGCTCAAACAGCCTGCCCACTGCTTCCAACTGTTTTGTCCCTCCACGGGACTTAGCGCTCCACCTGGCGCGCGTCCACCCTTTTCGCCCTCATCCTCTCGCCCTCCCTCGCTCTGCCAATTGCTATTGCCTCAGAGTGGACTATGGGCGTTTGTTTCCATATACCAATAAGACAATTATTGAGCTAGCCACTGCGGCCTTTGCGCCAGCTGGCTTTATAGACTTCAGCCCTTTTAAGGGCTACTTTGATGTTGGGCTCCACTCTGAGGAGGATGCTGAAGCGGCAGCACAAACTCCTCTAATTTATAAAAAAAACCCCATTCCCACAACCTGTACTTGCCTCCCTTCAGACACCACGCTGGTGGTATCCTTTGCAAATCTCCCATCCCACCTTCCACCCCAGGTTTTGTATGACCAGTTGGTCGCGGGGCTCATGGCTTATGGCACTCATCCCAACCTCATCTTTGCCATTCCATCTGGTGCGGAGCACCTTGCTGCTCCTCGGGCAACAGCCACCATAATACCACACCACCCTACCATAGCCCAACAAATCCCACCCTGCGCTAGTGTGGCAGCAGCGCCTGATCATTTCTTTTGGGCTCAGGTTGATAATGGTAGGCAGATTTGTTACCTCTGCTGTGGCCTCAACCATGCAAAAAGAGCATGCCCTCAGGCCAAGTCCGCTGCTGCAGCTTCTGAGCCTCCCTCTGGAGGTTCAGTATGGGGCGCTTTGCTGCCCCCTCCTACCCTCCAATCTCATTCAGTGGGCCCACATGGAAAATCAGCCCCCCCAAAACCTCCAGCCTCACTCTCCCACCTAAATCTACCCCAGCCAATCAGAGCAATGCTTGGACCACCATTGGCACCCAAGCAGCTTCCCATTCACCCAATCCCACCCACCCAAATTCGAACGCCACTATTCCAGTGAACCAAAATCCATGGGATCTATTGGCTGAAACTGATGAATCAGGTAATGTCCTCATTAGTAAGCATACAGGTCAACCTCTCTGCTAAGGCAATTATGGTCAGGCGGAATTTTTCCTTCCTGACTTTGATGAAACCCCTACCCATCGCCATTTCACTCCTCTTCCCAATACAGCCCCCTTCCAAAGTGATCACCAGCTCACCTTAGCTGCGGTGGCCTCTCCTCATTGCCTGAAACTATGCACTGTGGTGGCCCAGTCAGTGGCTCAGCTCCAGCATGGCCTGCCCACCCTCTTCTTCCCCTTGACTTCCCTGAATCTCCCTGCAGTGACATCTCGAAACTATTCAATGATGCTGAAGTTGCTGTTATGAATGTCATAACAATTGCTTCATTCAACCCCTCAGCCAAAATCACCCGCTACAGTATCTCCCTCTTCACCTAACTTCCTAAAGCCCGCAAAGAAGCTGAAGTTCTCCTCGCAGCTTTTGTTGAAACACTTTCCCATCATTATCTTGATGTGGAAGAGGAAGAGGAAAACTCCTACTACGCTGACCTTAACCCCCACTATGTGGATGCCCCAACGCCCTGGCTCTCTGCTCTGATCTGGTACTGTAACCAACATCCCTTGATTGAGGTGGGTCTTTCTGAAAACCAACCCCCCAACACCTCCTCACCCTCTTTAATGGTGGGTTAGCAGTTTCTGCTTCCCACCTGGTTAGTAGTTTTGTTTTGTTTTTTTGAGTGTTGTGTTCAGTACTGTCCATCCCCTGGTTGGCATACCTCAAACAAATCAATCGAATAAATCAGTAAGGTGATACATGTGAAGTAGCAGAAGATTTGGAATATAGAGCATCAGTTGGCACACTTCTCAGGAATGACACCTTTACAAGGAAGCCCAGGTTAAGTAGGTAGACAGCTATTGGAAATCAGTCTGATATGAATGATGCACCATTCTCCAAGTTTAGAAAAATAACTCAGTCAATTATGGAACCTAGAATGTTGCCAGTCATCCAATCAAAGCTTCTCAACACTTAATGAGATGAATTATGGACATAAAGATTTAAAACCTAGATGATTAAATTCTAGAGGCATCAAATGTGGAGGTATATAGCCCTACCTGTCAAAATGTTCACACAGGTCTAATGACTAGTGCCATATCCAACCATTTCACCATGATGGCTGCGCAGGGACATCTAGGTCCTGGCACAGCTAGTGACATCTTTCCTGACGTTGATTAAAAAATCAAATTTATGGCTGGCAAAACACAAGGATTAATGAGAAGGCCCCAAGAAGATATCAGCGACCTCTCCAATGTCATTAGCAGAAAGTGGTTCTAGATCACCTTTCAGAAATGATACTCAGGGTGCTAAAATTAATTGTTATTTGATAAAAATAATCCCAAAAATCTTAAAAATACTAAGAATAAGGCAATTGACTTTGGCTGTGTTTGTAAAATCTCTTTTATATGAAAACAAAGTTTTTCAGAACATATTGGGTTTCAATAATTGCTTAGCTTTTTTTATTCCCCATAAAGTTTGAACTTGGTATAATTTTTGGACTTTCCATGAACAAATTATCTGGTTTTGACTCTGTATTGGAATTAGTTGATACCTGTCTATTCACCAATTATTGTTTGGAAATTATTACTTATTGCTTACTAATTAAATTTAATGGTGGAATTATTTTAATATTAGTGTCAATTAATGGTTAATTAGTTGAAAATAGTGATAATGATCTAAGTAAATTCAGTTGTTGACTTAATAGCTAATATTTGAATTCTACCTTGGATTGATTGGCTAAGGTACTGACCAATTAGTACGTTTTATGGCTACAGAAGTGTATTAACGCTTGCTTTGATGGTAGTTAGTAGGAATAATTTGGGCAATGCGGCCTGACATGAAGGGGGAATTTGTTCTATTATTTAAGCATTACACTAGTTGATAAATATTAAGCTACTGAGACTGACTAAGGCGTTGGAACCCACTTTCTTAGGAGTCTGCCCAGAAGGATTAAATTCCTGCAGGGCATTGAATGTCACAATGATTGAGGTTCTAACTAAAAGTTGAGCATTAAACTACCCTATATAGACCTTATTTTTACTAAAGATAGTATATTAGTCAGTAAAGTAATTATTATTTCTTTAATTTAATTGAAGAGTTGAAGGGTTTAGTTGCCCTTGGCTATTTTCTCCAGAAACTGATGAGAGCATACCTGAGTGAAGTTGAAAATACTTATAAAGAAGGATTTACTGACTATTTGTCTACATACAACTAGCAATCTCTTTTTCTTACAGCAAATTCTAAACATGAAAATTAAACTTATCAAAAAAGTTTGCACGTGGTGCTCACTAAAGAAGTAGTTGAGTCTATATAAAGTATTAAGTAAATAGAAGCATTTAGTATCATAACGTCCATCCAGAAAGATCCTAAAGTTATAGAAGGAGCTGGAGACCATCAACCAAGATACGTTAATAACAGCAACACAGGTAATTTTAGTAAAAGCCAAAAAATAGATTGAAAAGGTGGAAGGAGAAACTAATTGTGTTGTGAAAACTAATAGTAAACTATATGGGAAATTTTTCAAAATTAGAAAAAAAGCACATCAATGTTATCATGGATCTATTAATGTTAAAGGTTACATTCAAATCTGTATTTTGGAATAATTGCCTAATAAGGGAGAAACATTCTCAACTCTCAAAATAACTACAAGATATGGGGAATCACAAATGTGCCTGCTCCCAAATGAAGCTTGAAATGACCAATAATGATTTATATGATGAAGAAAGCAGTGTGGGAGGCATGCATCCCTCAATTTGCCTAGCACTTTTGCTACCATATCAGCAATGACCACTGACAACACTTCAACTACCTCTAGGGCCTTTGGCTATGCTTCTCATACCACAATTGAGCCAGTGCCCACTAAAGAATTTTTGACCATACTAAAATTACAACACTATAACAGGATAATGCCCTGGTGTTTTTCAGATTATTAAAAAGATCTTATTTGCTTGCAGTGATTTCCAGAAAATGGTCACTGTAATCAGTTGTCTGGGGGACCAACTTCCAGAATCTGGTGTTACCCCAATTTCAGGGGGACAATTGTTCATACCACAATTCAAAAAATGCAATTATAAAAGAATTTGGTAGCCCTGAGTGGATAGCTAACCAAAAGTAAGAGTTCATGGGGATTTAAGGAAGATAAAACCCTGAGAACATTTGTCAATTGATTTTACCAAGAGGTTAAGTACTAGCTGGTGCTCACATAATGAGCAATTTTTAATGCTCACATTGCTCTGCAAATGGCAATATGTCCTTATTGAACTTTTTCATTGATTGATGGTGTCAGCATCAGCCAAAAATACCTCTACCTATTAGATGGTTGAGCACTGAAAATGTTGGCCACAACCTCCAATGTGCTGAATCAAAGCTTCAAATCTCACCTATCTTCTAATTAAAATTCAGGTTAAACACTAAGTAAAATAAAAGTTTTATAAAATTATGAACAAATGGAGAATCTTCTTAAAGGACAGAAATGGCTTAATATCTGACCACACTTTATTTGCAACAAGTGTGGAGCTATAAGTTATTACATTTCTCATTGTTGGATCAAAAAGATCAGGTGAATATTGTCCAATTTAGAGAAAAGGAAACCAGGAAAGAACAAGATAAAAGCCCTGTAGTCTATTTGGGGAACAACCTAGATCCACAGTAAGCCCAGTTCCACTGGATAGACTCCAAGAAAAAAGGCATATACCCAACTTTTTTTGATGAACTCTCAACTGATCCTATTAATCAGCTCATATGCCAAAACATCAATAAAATTACCAGGACTATAGTGAAGGAAATTGACGCCAAAATTATCAGAAGTTGTTTGACTATATGCTTACTAATTGATGTATAAAGCACAAAATGCTAATGATGAAGAAGAATTATTGAAAATGTAATTGGTTGATATCAACGTTTCAAGCTTGATCAGTATTACTATGTAATCATTTCTTAAAATAAAAAAATTATCCGAGGTGGGTTGACCCTGGGACAAATATACCACACCGAGAAAGTTTTTTAGCCAGTCAGGTTTCGAACTCAAAACCCGCACTAGGGGTGGAAGCAGTTTTACCCGCTCGGGTAAGCACCCTTATCATTTACTAATATATCTGCACAAATTTATCATTCTTTGGATTTGGAAACAAAGCTGATTTTCACTCAGTAATCAACATTTCACAATACCCTGAATGTAAATTTAAAATTTTAAAATTTTATTTGAGGTAAGCCAACCAGGGGACGGACATTACCAATACAAAAATAATGACCAAAAACACAAAATCAAGCGCCCTAAATGAGTGGCAAAACATCAAAACAAAAAGGATTATAACCTACCAGGTGTAGCAGTTGTGAACCGCTTATCCCACCATGGCGGAGGGGGAGGGGGAGGGGGGACCAGGTGGATTATCATTTTCTTCTTCACAAATGAAGAGGCGGATCAAAGCTGAGAGCAAAGGGTTTGGGGCATCTGTGGGATGTGGGTCAAGGAAAAATAGAAAAGTGTTAATGTCTTTGGTAACAATCTGGGCCTGGAGCACAGCCTCCAGGAATTTGGCAACATGGTGTTCAGCTTGTATGCATGCATTGGGAAGCCTGGAAAATTTAGTGATATTGGCTCTGGTGATGCACATGTTGGGGGAAATTCTGCCAGTGCTACAACTTGCTTGATAGCAGAGGTGGCAGTTTCCCTTAATCAAACAATTTCCATTTTTGTAACCTCAGGGAAATTGGCAGGTTAACTGATTATATGTATCCCTTCATTAATTTCAGTGACAGATTGTGTCACAGCTTCATGGAGATGGTGGCTATCAGGAGAGGCCACGGAGGCCTTGGCAAGTTGATGGTCACTCAAGAATTGGGTAGCAGTGGGTTTGGGACATATTCCTTGGGCAGGCATGGGGCATTGAAATCTGAAGGTAGATATGGTTCCAAGTTGTTTGGAAAGTTGAGAGGTGGGACAATTTCCCCAGATTCAGCTAATTCATCCAATAAGTCTCAGGGATTTTGGTTGAGTGTTATTGATTCAGAGGGACAAAATTTTGGTTGGGTAAGTTTTGGGGCGTTAAATTAGTTGGATTGAATATGGGTCCAAAACTGCTCCTGATTGGGTGTATTGTGAGAAATTAAGCCAGATTGGGCTTTGGTTGCAAAGGTTTTGTTGATTTTTGAGCGTTCAGCTGGAGGGGGTGGGGGCAGCCAAAATCCCCACTCAAACGTTGTTAGTGCGGCCACATGTGTGGGCTTGGCGGATTCCACTTGTTTTGAATTGTAGCTACAGTTTTTTTTGGAATGATCCAACTCATGGCAGAGGGGGCAAACAGTGTGGCCATTGTCAATACAAGACCAAAAAAGTGATCTGGTGCAGATGGGATATGGGCACATGGTGGGATGTGCTGGGCTATTATTGGCTGGTGGGGAGTAATGGTGGCCATTGCCCATGGTGCCACTAACCGCTCAGCTCCGCTTGGGACCAGGAAGTGGAGGATGGGGTTTGTACCATATTTGGATAGCCCCATCATAAATTCTTCATAGAGTGTTTGAGGGGGAAGGTGCAAAGGAAGGGTTTCAAGGGTCACCATTATTGTGGTGTCACTGGGGAGGTGTGTATAGGTTGTGGTAATAGGTGTGTTTTTATGTATTAAGGGCGTAGTTGCTGCAGCAGCTGCTTCCTCTTCAGTGGGAAAACCAATATCAAAATAGCCCATATAAGGGTGGAAGTTGATAAATCCCACTGGTGAAAATGTGGATGTCACCACCTCAATTATCGCTTTGTCAGTATATGGGAAGAGATGCCCATATTCAACTCAGAGGCAAAAGCGAATATTGGATCAGGGTAGGGCAAGTGGGTGGGGGCAGGTTGGGTGGACTCGAACTAAGTGTAATAATAAGTCCCTTAGAGGGACAAATTGGCCTGATGCATTAGGCAGACTGGATGAGCCAGTTTGCACACGTTTGACATATGGGCGGAAAATGCTAGCAGGTGGCAGATCCGCTGACATAAATGGAAAACTGATACATTGTAGGTGGCGATGGAAAATTAATGGATGCTTTTTTAATAAATTTTCTTGAAAGTGATGTCAAGCAGAAAGAAAAACTTTACTGTTTTTCACAATACCCTGAATATACATATGCAGAAATTTTATATAAACCAAGCTAAAGCAAGGATCATTTTTGACTGTGGTGCTCCAATCAATATTGCTTCCAAAAAATGGTAAAATATATGAAAATCTCATAGATCTGGAACATAGGAAAGAATATGGGGTGGTAGGTTAAACTCAACCACATCCTGTGGTTCTTAAAGCCTTACCTCTTCAGTTTGTACCATAATCATTTTTAACTCCAGCTATTGTGTTACCCAACTGAAACTATGACATGCTCCTCAGAACTAAATTTATAAGAAAATATGGGATCAAGTGCAATTTTTAAGAAAACATCTTGACAATTTGAGCAAACTTTGATAAAACCTATAACAAAAAAGGGGATGCGCCAATAAGAAAATGGATAATTTTTGTAAATATGATCTACAAAAATGATGTTGTCTTATTCATTATTGGTTAGTCAGAAAAAGCCCAAAGTCTACCTACACAGAATGAGGAAACTTTATATTCCAATGTGGACTAATGCGCTAATAATTCTTCACCTAAAATGTAAAGAGTAATTAACTTGGGGTTGTCACTAGAGAATTATTAGTAGTTAAATTTTGGAAGTCAAAGCTCCATGTTTCAGGGACTGGTGTACTACTAACTTGGCTGGAAAAGATAACCATGAGCTAGCATAACCAAGATTTAAATCCTTTATGACAAGGACACTAGAGGCGTCCAGATATAAGAAAAGGTGGCTATAATGGCATGGGAGTCGCCTAAATATATGATTTTAGGAGGGGAAAGGTGGAAGGGAGTTTATTGTAGGTTGGGGTGGTAGATTGGTATTTATAACACTTTATTAAATAACTTTATTAATATTTACATAATACAGAATAAATTTATTTATCTCAAAAATTAACCATAAAAATGCCTTATTTATATATTCCATCCAGCTTCCTGGACATACCTAAGCTTAACTAATTTTTGAATGTAGTAATACTCTTCTTCTGAGCTTCTGGAATTGCTCCTTAAATATGATTCTTAAAATATAGTATGAATTGTCTCAGTCTCATTGAAAATACGTTTTTTGAAGCTAATTGACTCAATATCATCGCAATTAAGTTAAGTTGAGTGATTAATTGAGCCAATACCATTACAATTATGGTTTGGTATGCAATTAATTGATCTGACTTTAACACACATCTTCTTGATCTGGTAATTAATATCTGTAATATCAGGAATACCACTCATGTCAGGCTTTACCTTGACATCATCCCTCACCAGGGATGAAGCTACCTGCAAGCCCTTCTTTCATTTCTTTACAGATTGCCTGATTTACTCAAGTTCTCCTTGGGCTCCCAAGTACACCATTCTGCGTGATATTCAGCCCACTTAACCAGGAATTGCATTTTCCACAATTTTTTACATCTACCAGTGATAGCATCTACTTCAAACTCTGGATATGGACCATCAATCAGAAAATGCAGCGCTTTTAACTTTCCTGATGTTGTAAGGAGCTACCTCCTTCTTGTACAAGAGTGACCAATGAAAAAAATCCTAAATATTTTATCCTTTGGGTAGAGCAAATAGATAGGTAACCTTACCAATGACCTCCAACACTAGATATGGTCTTACATGCTGAAGGGCAAGTATTTGGCATGGTACATCTAAAGGAACATTGCGTGCATCCAGATAAACCTCACTTCCAATTTCCAATGTCTTCTCAGATAACATTTTTCATTTGAAAATTTTTGTAAGTCTGTAATGCTCAAGTTAAGTTTGATTGACATAACACATGGGTCTGGTGGATAACCTTCATAATCTCTTCCTGATGGGTTATCAGCTTCAATAGTTGGCAGAAAATCCCAATTCACATCATGGCCATAGTTCAGCTCAAATGGTGACATTCAATGGTAGAAAGGTCCATGTTGTAGCATAACTGGACCATAGGTAACAGTTCAACCTACTTATCCTGTTAAGCATCCACTCAATATTCAAGTACTAATCCAGCACCTGATTAACATGCTCTGTTTGTCCTTCTGTTTTGGAATGATGTGCAGTAGACAGGCATCTCTTAATTTCAAGATCCGACATAAACTGCTTCCAAAAATGTAAAGTGAATTGTGGCCTCTGTCACAGATAACCTCCTTGGGTATTCCATGATGATGAAGACATTTGTTGCAAATTTTACAATCTGCTTCATTTGGGTGCTCTGCAAATGTGTCAGGACGATGGTATGATAACCATTGACTCTTGATCTTCTGCCATTATCAGCAACCTTTTGCCATTAGTTTGCAGCAGCAAATCCCTGATAAGCTACTAAAAACTTTACCTGAAGAAGTACCAAAATTGTATAACAGCCCTACACTCTATCTCTGAGTGAAACAATTTTAATCCTTGTCAAGTTGCTATAGGCTAGTTGTTGAATTCGTGTGGGGTTTCCAAGTAGCTCTAGGTGGGAAGAGGTAGTGCAACCATTCCATAGATTTCAATTCCTAACATCTATATATTCAGAGTCCAGTCTCTTAACAATAAAAAGATAGGCACATAAAATTTAAATTACTCACCTGGCATCTACTTACGAATCTCTAAATCCTACATTCAAAACAATCCAGAGCCGTTCCTCTTCAATAGTAAAAAATATAGGAAGCTAAAAAATACAATGTTTCAGGGTAAATGAGGTATCTATACTAAGACAAGGATGGAAACCTATGCCTGCCTATTAATTATCATCAGCTAAACCTGCCAGAACTCATATTACCATCTTATCAGAAAACCTCAGCATTGATTGTCAGCAATCATAAATCAAACATTGGAGCAACAGTTTATACAAACTAACATATATCTAATAAAACTTTTGGCTTATCCTCAGCATTAACTGCTGGTATGTTGAAAAGACTAAAAATACTCAGGCATTATTCCCAATATTGCTGAAATGACTAATACTTTGAAATAGCTCAACCTAATCAAATGGGGAGCACAACTTAAGAAAATAAACTATCATTATTATTAATTATTAAGATGACTCGACTCAAGCAAATGAGAAGCACAAATTGGAACTGAGGTAAATCATTAAAATAGCTCTACTCAAATTAATGGGAAGCACAAATCAAATATTGAATATTATCAATACTAATGATAAGGTCATAAATATAGATAAATGTTTTAGCAGCTAACTTAAACTAATTTAAAACTAATTCAGGAAACTTAGAATGAATCTAAGCTAGTTAAAATTTTTGACAACATTTTTGATAAATAGCTGAGCTGTCTCTTTGGCAATGACATTGGTCGTTGTGGGAATGAAGTAGTTATTTTTGTGAATCAGACAACTACCATCAATACTGTATTATACCCCTGAGATAGGAATAGCTCAAATATATAATCTAGGAAAACTGACTCCCAAGGCTTCTGAGAGAACTTCAATGGTTCCAACTGACTTTCAGGATGCCTCTCCTAGTCTTAGTACACCTGCAAATCTCACATACAGCAAGTTACTTACTGACGTCACCAACCAACCCAGACAATAGTATGTTCTTAGGATGAGAGTTACCATATTATTTTTTAGGATGTCCAGCCATGATTGAGTCATGGTATTCACATAAAATTTCTAATTAATGGGACCCTTCAGGCACATATGGGCATTGCTTCCAACAGACCAATTTTCCGTTCAGAAAATATTCTTTAAGGTATGTTGAGATTGGCACTTGGCAAGTATCTCATATTTAGCACTAGTGGTGCCCAACCCAAATTGGGAGAGCTGCCACGCATCTTTATTTGCAAATGAGCCAAACAAAGGGATTATTAGAAGAAAAAATTCCTAATATGGCACCTCAGCTAACAGGTAAGGAAGTCATATCAGAAGGTGAGGAAGCTTTGGGGAAACTTTTTTCCAGCGCCCGCTTTAGCTGGAAGACCTTGGTGGACAACATTGGGGTAGGAGCTTCAGCAACATGTAGCATAATGAGGTATAGCTGTTGATTTTCTTAATTTATGAGGCTGGCGGTGTCCATTGCCTCAACGTATTGAGCAAGTTGATGCTCAGAAAAAGTGATGAGAGCAGGCACATAAGTGAATGACTTGATGTGCCTGTGGGTTTTGGGATAATTGGGGTCAAAAAGAGAAGTTTTTACTGCATCGATACAAGTGTGGCTTGTACCAAAAGCAAGCTCCTCATTTTCATACTTCACATCTTCCTCAAAATTATGGGGAAAATTGGGGATAGGAATACCATCAACAAGGGGCTCCATCACCCTATGAAGATGTTGGTAAAGTAGGGTGTTAGCAGGGGCAGCTGCAGCCTCAACGGCCACCTTATTAATATTTTTATAAACTTGAATACCATTTAAAGGGCAAAAACAGCAGGGACGCAAATTGGGAAGGTCAACGAAGAACTCCTCCAAAGAAAAATCTAGCTTTACATGATATGGCCATTAATCCTCATCAATCCATTTAAGAGCCTCAAATTATTTAGCTCAGTTAACGCTGTGATAGCCACTGAAATTGGAGCGGTGGCCGGAGCTGATTGGTTGTAGACAGTAGACCATGGCAGCTCAGCTGAAACTGGTTCAGCCATCAACTCAGAAATTTAGTAATCAGTAAAATTATTATTAAAATTTTTAAAATTTAAATTTTGGTTGAGCACCGCTTTGGGAGCTACACCCAATTTTCCTGAGGCTGGAGGTGGGAGGATTGAGTCCCATTCAAAGGAATGGGGTGAAGTGGCTGTTGACCAAACGCCAGAAAGAAGAACAGTGGAAGCAGCAGAGATGGAAGCTGTGGGGCACCTGGCTTCAAATAATTGAGTTTGAAGCACAAGGGGCAATTGGCGAAGCCATTTTTAATGTGCACCCAGAATGGGTGATCAATGGTGGATCTGATCACGGTGAAGAGGGAATCATGAGGTGAGAATTGTGATGAAATGGGTGGATCGTTGCAAAGGTGAAAGGCCCTGACAACTGATCTGCCCTGTTGGGAACCACAAACTGCAACATGGGGTCTGCACCGTAAATGGCCAAACCCTCAGTGAGCTTGTGGAGGAGGCGTTTGGGGGAGATATTGGAGGGCAATCCAGAAAACTGGATCACCAAAGTGGCCTCATTTGAGAGCTGGGTTTGAATGGTGGAAAGGGGATTTTCTTCAAAAAAATTTAAATAAAGCTTGGCTGCTGCCACTGCATCAGCTTCAGAACGGAAGCTGGGATCAAAGTACCTCTTAAAGAGGTGGAAGTCATTATAGCTTGTGGGTTTAAAAGCTGCCATGGCCATCTCAATGATGGCCATGCTTGCATATGGGAAAAGATTCCTATATTTGACCCAGAGGCCAAAACCAAAATTGCTCCATGGGAGCACCAAAGGGCTCCAGAGCACCACCTGGGAGCTTGTGAGGTGGTGGGCCAAATCCTGAGGGGGAACATAACGCCCAGTAGCATTGGGAGATCTATCAGAGCCAGCCCAGTTGCACTTCAATGGCAGCTGAAAGATGCCAGATTTCCGCACCACCACCCCAAGCCAGGGCAGCAGGCGTCAATTGCATTGGCATTGATAAGATTTGACTCAGCTTAGCTGTTGTTTAATATATATTTTTTGAGAAAAATCCGAATTTGGCTTTGATTTAGTTATCAAAGGGAATGAGAGATTTAGCACTTGGCAAGCATCTCAAGAGCACAGGTCAGAAAACACGCAAATAAGGCATTGTATGAAGTCAGTGTCCTTATTGAACAAAAAGGGAAGCCCCTTATTTAGTGTAATTAGGCTTTTATTTAAACTTTAAGGGAACACACAACGCAGTATCAAGTATTGACAGCAGCTTCATGATTTTCTCAACAATACTTTAAGCTTTTTTGGTATTCTTTACCAAAGTCAATAAAAAACAGATACCCTACCCAATGGCAGTTCCCTGTTGATATGCTCACTCATCCCTCATCCCTCATCTCTCATCCAATTGGTGCAATTAATTGACAGTGTAAAAGCACTAAAGAAATTTGGGCCAATTGTATTATAGGAAAATACCTGGCCACTAAGCCAGCAACTTTGGGGTAATATCAATAATAAACATAGCCTATCAGAGTAGGATTTTGGCGGAAAAGCCAAGGAGATTAATGAAAAGCCTATTAAATGATTAGTTTTATGCCGTAGTGAGGTAAAATGATAAATGAATAATAGCAAATATTTGAAAATTAGGATCACAGGACACATAAATTGAGATACTAAAGGGATCAAGTTGCACCAGCGGGGAGTAAGGATTTGATCTTCCACCATATTATTAACATCCATTAGAAGCGACTCAGGAAGCTGACAGTTATTTAGTACAAATTCAGCAATTAAATGAAGTTGTAGGCCGTGGGGCCAAGTATTTTTGACTGAACCCTTTTATCTAATTATCAGATAATCATATAAATTTATGGTTGGTCCAACCATTTACAAAGTTTCACCCATTAGATCAAACAATAAGGAACAAAGATGAGTGGGGGCCAATAAGTTATTAAGAACCTAAGGCTATAAAAACTGGAGGGTTGATAGTATGGCCTAAGGAAATTCACATATACTCAATTGATAAGTTAGTCCATAGTGGTATTTTAAGAGTGTAGGCATCTGTAAAGGTTTTTTATATGATATTAAATGGAATTTTCAAATATTCTCTAACTTGCTAGTCCTTCTAAAGCCATGATTAGCATAATAACAGATTAATTCCCCTACACCAAAGGTGGGAAAGGTCTGGCAATCTTTGTTATCCTGCGCTCTAGCCTTGGCTTTCTGAGCCAGTACGTTGGAGTATGCGGAAATCCTTAGATGAATTACTGTGCGCATGAGCTAATCAAGATATTAGTTGGACTTCATGTTTTTTTCTTTAAAACATGAGTATAACAGCAGAGGTAGTGTGGGATACTTCCCATATTATAACTCAGATGGCGAGTTTCCTCATGGTCGTGTGGTAAGCAATGTTATAAAAATATATGATGGATTGTAAAAAGAGATTCCAATTTAGACGCCTTTTCTGTAACCCACTATTTATAATACCTAAAAGTTTACCGTTCAATCTTTCAAAAGTGCCATTAGTCTCAGGGTGATTTGGTGTAGATAATACCACTCTTATACCCATCAACTCATTGAACTTTTTGCTCATTTGGGATGTAAAGTTAGTCCCACTATCTTTTAGAATAATTTGTGGCAGCCAAGTCAATAAATTATATTTTCTAATATAAAATTAGTGGTTATCATTATACCCATGTCCTTAACTTCCTGGACTCCACCCAATTGTGAGATGGTCAATGGCCACGATTATATACTTAAAACGGCCGCTGGTATTGGTCAAAGGTCCCACAATACTGATAGAGATGGTCTACTATGCAAAACTAGGTTTTACTCATTTTTAAGTGGATTTATGGTAAGGTGCTTCAGCTCATGTTGGGATTTTTGCCCATATTCCCAGCCTGCTAGATTACCTGGTGTCACTAAGGGAAAATTCCCTAAAATGAAGTGAATCAGAAATCAGTTGGCCCAAATTTTGGAGGAACTACGTTTGGGGGATTTTGGGATATTCGTCTGGTCATATCCATTGGGTATCAATCTGGATGAATACCTAATATCTCGTTGGGTGGAGCGGCTGACGAAATAGGGGCATCTGATAGTGATTAACTATCAGGTGTACCAATTGGGATCAGTTGGGTTTCATCACCAACTGATTGGGAATGCATGATGAGTTGCAGGGCGAGTGATGCTGCCTGCAACTAACAGATTGATTGGTTGGTATAGTGACCTGCCATAATGGGTAAAAAGTCCCATTACCTAAGCAGGTCGCTAGCCAATTATGATTGGTTCACTTGGCTTGAGAGGAAAATGTTAGGGACACGTTTCTGACTCTTTCCATTTGAAGTCTCGAGGATGTCCAACATCAGAATCCTAGCCAGGATGGGGAAGACCATTGCCGCTGAGACAAGTAAGGGTGATTCAATGGCAACGGCTGCCGTTTCATTAAAGAGGTGACAACCAAGGGTTAGACGGCTGAATCCCCTATAAATTCCCTAAGATTCACTATAATAAAAAAGACACATTAACATTAACACATACACTTATACATACTACTACTTTGATAGTTTTATTGTAAATTTGGTAATAGTTAGACTATCAGCATCTAGCGTGAAGATTCCATCTCATGGATATTATTGCAGAAGGCAATAATTTGTAGACTCTTAGAAGAAGAGTAGAGATCTGAGCGGGGATCTAGAGATGAAGGGAACCATAACTAAGGGATTGCTGCTGACTGTGTGTTGGGCTGAAGGAAACTGTAATCAGAGGATCTTGAAAAATCAAGTGTACAGTAATATAGGGAACAAATCCCTATGAGTACAACTATTGAGTATTTAATCGGAAATACTGGCTGAAGCGTTGGGCCTGAAAATAGTTCTAACTCAACTATGGATAATAGTCGTCATACTATTATCAGATTATATATTCTTACAACGTGAGGTGCACAAAGAAACTGAACCTGCGCAGTAAAAAGGTTACTGGGTTGACAACCAATAATAAAAACTTTAGTAAATTTTTACAGCTTACAATTCTTTACAATAGCTGAGAGTTTTATGAATATCAAAAGCCAATGATCCAATAATAGTGTGACATTAACTGTTCAAACTTTTTCTTAATACAGCTATAACCTGTCACCTTAACAGCCACAATAATTATATCAGTCCATTCAGTGAGCTGGGGAAACACAACTGATTGTTTGTTAATAAATTTAAAAGGTTTCTCAACATTAATAAAAGTATTCTGTCACAGCTTCTCCAATTTTCTTTGACCCTCTTCAGGTTCATTATCATATTTTGAGTTGTTATATTACCAAACATTCTAACAGATGGATCAGCCAGTAAGGCTATGATGGACAACGGGAAGAGTCTGTCCACGTTTTGATGCTCAATGCTGGGCTGGTGTTATATTTAAAGTCGCAGGCTTGTAATTTTAAAGCCCATTGGACAGCCATTCTTCAGGTTCCTTGAGATTTTGTAACCAGTGCAAAGAGGCATGGTCAGTTACCACAGTAAAATGTATGCTGTGATCAAAAAGAAATTGTTTACAAGCGTAAATTACTTCTAAACATAATTTTAAAGTAATAGTATTATTCTGTTCATTTATATTCAGCGTCTAGTTAAAAAAAGCAATGAGGTGTTCTACCCTCTCAGAATTGAGCTGGGATAACACTGCCCCTATGGCGTTGAGGGATTCATCCATTTGAATGATGAACACCTTATTTAAGTTAGGATACATTAGTATTGGCGCTTGTGTGACGCACAGCCTTATCTGGTCAAGGCCAGCTAGCAGTCTTCTGGTCACTCAAACTGGAAACCATTTTTAAGAAGTTATAATAAAGATTCACCTTTTTTAAGAATTTTCTGACAAAATAGTTGTAGTAGCCGACCATTCCAAGGAACGCTTGAATGTCACGCTTATTTCTTCGCTGTGTCATCCATTTGATAGCTTCAATTTTAGCCAGCTTGGGCCATAGGCCCTGTTTGTCAATGATGAACCCCAGAAACTAAGTTGCTCCCAGAAAAAGTTACACTTATCTGGCTTTATTTTAAGACATCCTTGGCAAGCTGACATAACACTTCTTCCAAGTGCTTTAGGCGTTTGGTAAACGTTTTGAGAAAATGTCGATATATTATAAACAAACTAGGACATAAGAGATCTTTAAATCGCCCAATATTATGCCCATGGCCTGTTGGAAGGTTGCAGGGGTCTTGCACAGCTCCTGCAGCATATGAGCGGTTTGATCCAGACCCTGTGCAGTTATCATCACACTTCTTCTGCTCTTCATTGGGAAGCTCAATTTGCCATTAACCAGAGATTAAATTCTTAGCCAAAAAAGTTAATGAGCACCGCCCAATCAGCTAACGCTCATTAATTCATGGTAATGGATAAAAATCCTTTTTGTAATATCAGGCTTTTGGTAATTAATACCATGTAGGTATAACCGTCCTTCTTTTTTATCAGCACTGGGGAGGCCCAGATTCTTTGAGATCACCAACACCCTATTTTTACAAGATGGTTAATTTAATCATTACCAATTTCATCCGCCACCTTTGAGCGCCTAATAAGTAAAGGCAAATGGGAGATGATTTCTGGTATTGATTTGGTGTAACACATCATGTGCACAACCTAAATCAAAAATTATTCTTTGTAAAAATAATACTATATTATTGAAAAGAACCCAAGGTTATTCCTTCTCCTCTTCAGTTAATCCTGTTAGGTTTTCCTATGGCACTAAAGAATAAACGGATTAGTCAATGCCGCTGAGCAGGCCCAGATTCCCCAAAGGTACCAAATTGTGCATATTATCTACTTTATAAACTGTTAAAGTATATACTAAGGCAACGATTTGATGTTGCTTTATTTGAGTAGGATATAAATATAGGTTGACTAGTGATACCTGAATTCAACATGTTCAGAAATAATGATCCTAGCATGGCAGCAGGTTTGAGATTAGAGCTACATAATGGTGTGAATATCTTTCCAAATAACCTTAGGAATGTCCAGGTTAATTTCTGTTTCCATGATAAGTTGATGGACAGCCAGAAGAGTTATAATACGATTGGCCCTCTGCAGAATGCCTTTGGATTCTATAAATTGGGTAGGCAATCACTGAGTGTGGCTACAAATTTGTTGATACCCCATTGATACTATGCCATCCTTATAAGTGATTTTAACAACATCCTGTTTTCAAGGCGCCAAGCCCTCAGTTTCCAATTATAATAAAACAGAATTTGCTGGCCAAGTATCTCTAGATTATTAAATTCTAAATCAGCATAAACCCCTCGAGCCCTCATAAAAGAGGTTCTGACAAGAAAGTCATAACCTTGACTTAGTAACACAATATCTGGAGTTGATATTACTTTTGAACTAAACCTTAGCAGTAGTGCATTATACTCTCCCAGTAAAGTAATCATTTGGGGCCCCAAAGTACCATAAACTTTGCAATGGTCAATATCTGAGTCAGATCAAGTACTTTTATCAAGTTAGTGGACAAGATATTTACCAGTGTCCCACTTTCCATGATAGCACTGATTTTAAGGTTATTAACAGTACTATCATTATATGTGCATTCAGAAGAATATGCATCAGATGCATTGACTGTGATAACATCTAAAGTGTTTGCTTGCCTTAAATAGGTATATAGGTTGGCATATTAAAGTGGACTCAATCCTTTTAAAGTCCCTAAAGATATGGCCTTCTGAACCCCAACAAATACTGAACATCACCCAAGTTTACTAGCAGCTCTTTCTGTTCCACTTTTGAACATAAGTCTTTAATGATACTTCTGACGCCAACCTGGCCTTGCATTCCATCAGCAAACAGGTGGTAACTAATACCACATCATCCACAATTACTAGATGTAACGCTAAATGCAGGGTGTCCTTGTTACACCAAGGCTTATCAGAATGAGGCTCCAAAGTTTTTTTATTATTTAAGATTTTTTAGAGGATGGGGGTGGAAGGCGAGTTGGTAGGGCGTACAGCTACCAACCTGAAGGTTGCAGGTTTGATTCCCAACCTTTGCACATCAATTGGGGTGCCAGCTGAAGGAAGCTATTGGCGGTTAGTAGGTTTAATACCATGAAAACCTTACCCATAACGTAACCAGAAAAATTAGAGTCCCAATCTGGAGGTGGAAAAACTTTCTTTAATGGAGTTGACTCTGTTCAAGTTATGTCATTTCTTTCTTTCTTCCTTTTGTAATGCCCATCCCCTGATCAGCTTGCCTCAAATAAACAATAAAGATTTTTTAGAGGGGGCGAAAGTAGAAAATCCTGGTTATACACCGCCCTGCCTTTTCCAAAGTCCTCCTTATTTCCATAGTTCACAGAATGAACCTTAAGTTTAGAATCCAAACTAGGGCAACGATTGCCACAATGCCCCATATTTTTGCAAAGATAACAGGTAACCTGATCAATGTAGGGCATATAAGAATTATGACCATAAGGCCAAACTAATTCATGTTTTTGGGGAGGTGACCATATTGGAAGGGTCATAAAACTCCTATTAATTAGTTTAGGCGCCGCAAACATGGCAGCGCAGTGGTGGGGATAATGCACCATGTGTGTAATATCATTCTCCTCATTCAACCCAGGGAAAAGAACTCAATACAACTCTTATTGGGATTGCAAGTGTGACGCAGTGTGATCAAGCGTCAAAGCTATTTAGCATCTTAGCCCCATATAAACCTTAAGCCTTATATTAAAGATGTACAGCAAAAGCTATAACAGACTCATCTTTATATGAATAAATTTAAAATAACTTTTCCGCTTTGTCCTACATTCCATGCTGATAAAATCCTTCATCAGAAGATCTTTAATATTAAATTAAGTCATTACAACTTCCTATAATTTAGGAATTATCATTTATATAAAATTACAAAGTCAAAGTAATTTATTAACATAGACAACTTAATAGCCTCAGAGGAATCACCCATGCTTAGTTCAAATAAGGCAAAAAAGTTGTTTCCATATCCACTTTTATTATGTTTAAATAAATAAATAAATTGATTGTAATAAACAGAACTGGGTACCTCATTACACAAGGGCATGGAAGCTGTGACAATTCTTATTGAACTTCAGGTCTAGCTGACTGAGGGGCGAGCATAAAACGACTTCTTGACTGACAGAAAAGCTTGGGTAGAAGGCTCAAACAAAGCCTCAATGACCGCTGCAATATTTTTCAATACTTAGTAAATAACAGTTCAACACAGCGAGAAGTGAACTCACAATGGAATTAATTATCAACCCAGAAAAATGATGCATTCCAATGTGAACTTTTGAACAAACAGTTCAAGCTTCTGGTTGACAGCAATAGAGTGTCTTTAACTAACTAATCTCTTGACCTTGTAAGTGGACTAAAGTTTGAAATGAGCTAATTTTACTGTCAGATTGACAAGGAAGCAAGAATACTCACTCTAGTTATTCTCAAAGCCATCAAGATGGAGTTGAGGGTCCTCCAAAATAGCTACAAGAGTGGAAACTCAGGGATTCTGAGGTAACAACCTATACAAAACTGAGCCTGGATGCCTAACCATTTCTATGCTATGAAGATAATAAGTGGACCAAATATTCACTAGCCCTTTAAAGTGACCGTGTTAGAGTCCATATGTAATGCTGGGGTAGAAGAAAAAACTCTTATTTAATATTATAAAATTGGCTTGATACAGGGTAGCAATTGTGCTTCCTGTAGTGAGCACCAAATGTTGAGATCAGTTCTCAGAATTATATCTCAAGAGCACAGATCAAGCAGATACACAAAACAAGGTCCTTTATGAAGACAGTGTCCAAAGTTAACAAAAAGAGAAACCCCTTATTTAGAATAAATAGGTTTTTTTATTTTATAAAGGAATAAACGTAACATAGTACCAAGTATTGACAGTAGCTTCAAAGCTTTTTTCAACAATCTTATATAATCTTAGTTTATTCTTTACCACTGGGCAATAAAAAACAGATACCCTTCCCAATGGCAGTTCAATGTTGATATGCTCACTCATCCCTCATCCCAATTGGTGCAATTAATTGACAGTGTAAAAGAACTAAAGAAATTTGGGCCAATTGTATTGTGGGAAAATACATGGCTACTAAGCCAGCAACTTTGGGGTAATATCAATAATAAACATAGCCTATTAGATTAGGATTCTGGCGGAAAAGCCAAGGAGATTAATGACAAGCCTATTAAATGATTAGTTTTACGCCATAGTGAGGTAAAATAATAAATGAATAATAACAAATATATGAAAATTAGGCCCACAGGACACATTAATTGAGATACTAAAGGGATCAAGTTGCACCAGCGAGGAGTAAGAATTTGATATTCCGCCATATTACTAACATTCACTAGAAGCAACCAAGGATGCTGACAGTAATTTAGTAAATTTTATCTTTTACATGAAATTTTGGGACGTGGGGCCAAGTATTTTTGACTGAACCCTTTTATCTAATTATCAGAAAAAATATAAAATCAGATAATCATATATAATGGTTAGTCAAACAAATTACAACAAGGTACCATCCGTTATTCAAATTCTGACTCAGGACAGCCTTCACTTATTACAAAATGCATCTTTTTTCTTTGCCTTCAAGATGTCGTCCTCCCATCCCACCAGAATTATGTGAGAGAGCTGTTTCACTAGGTTTCATGTCTATAGTAAAACCTTTGTGTTATACTCTGCGATCTCCCCATTTTCAGGCATCAGATCATGGCGTCCACTTAAGAGTCTGGGACCACTATAACTTCCTAGTCTTATATCCAATTTCTAGACTATAATCAGCAAGGCTAAGAGCCTTCTTAACTATTGTTAATTTATTTAGTGCGGATTAAATAAGTATGTCAGGTTCTTATAACCAGTCATGGTCTTCATGTGGTGCTTTGCCCCACACAATTATCGTTGTTGTTGTTTTAGGGTCTAAAAAAAGGCCAGCATCTCTTTGTCATAGATGGGGTAGTTACATCAGCAGGGATAAACGTTTTGGAATAGTAGGCTTTGGGATGCAGCCTACTATCATCCTCTTCTGCAACAAAACCCTTAAGCGTGTATCCAGAAGCATCAGTCCACCATGAAGGGCTTGTCATAGTTAGCATTGACAGTATTGGTGCAAAAACAAAGGCAAATTTAAGTCAAAAAAGATTATTCCGTTGCCACAGACAAATTTATATTTAACGTTTTATGATGTGGTATAGGTAAAGGGTAAAGCAATACAAAGCCTTTGATAAAATCGCTTTGAAAGCTGTTAAGCCTAAGAAACTTTGAGCATCCTTCTGAATGATAGGTGTAGGCCAAGACGTGATAGTATCCACTTTGGTAGGAGCCTTGGTTAACTCATTACTTCTTACATCATAACCAGGAAATTCAACTTCCCCTTGAGCAAACACACACTTTAAAAGCTTGACATGAAGTTTGTACTCCTGGTATTTCTTAAATATCAATTGCAGATGTTGAAGATGTTCCTCTTGTGGCTTGCTATACACTAGAACATTATCCAGGTAAGCCATGTAGAACTGGTCCTTGTACCACCCAGAACTTTACTGATCATTTGTTGAAATGTACTTGATGCATTACAAAGACCAAACAGTATGGCAAGATAGTCAAACAACCAAAACTGCATCTTGAAAGCCGTCTTCCATTAATCATCTTCTCAAATCATTATCTGGTTAAATGCATCCCTCTGGTCTACCTTTGAAAAGATAGTTTCTCCAGAAATCTGATCACTCAAGTATTCAGCCTCAGGCAAAGGTATCAGTTCTTAATAGTGATATCTTTTTTTACTTTTAATAGTTTACATAGGGGCACAAACCTCCATCTTTTTTTGCTTACAAATAAAAATGGAGATGAACATGAAGACTGGGAAACTCAAATAAAGCCCTTTTTCAACATAGTATCCAAGTTACTCGCGTAACTATACTTGTTCCCATTGATAGCAGCTATAAATTAGTTTTTAAGTAGATTGATTCCCTTCTAAAAGTCTATTTAATGATCAAAAAATCTATGAGATGGCAGAATCTTTTCCTCTCCTTCACCAAAAACTTCAAAAAACTTCAAGGTATGCTATATTTTTTTCTTTGAATTTTTCAATAAGAACTTGTGAGATTATGCAATATAAACTGTGGAAACATATATATACTCTACGTCATTCCTCTCTCTTTCCACCCATTTTGACTGTAAAAGTGTTTCTTCCATAGTTATGTTGAATCTCCATCTTGTCTAGCAATAAAAATACAAGGATTACAGGCAGGAATGTACTCTTTATAATTCAAAATTAACCTCAAATTTTAGGGAACCAATTATAGGACTTATGGGATGGACACAACATTAGATAATGGACTGTTCCTCATTACTCAGAGTTATGCTCAGTGTCTTAGTCTCAATTGGCACTCCCAATTTTTTTACCTTTTCCATTGATATAAAATTCCAGGAGGCCCATTATCCAATAAAGCCTCAGTTGAAATATAGTATTTCTAATTCTCAAAAGTATAGCAAAACAGGGTAGACTGAGTTTCATTCTTAAATCATAGGCGAACAATGAAGCTTTCCATTTCTTTAACATTGCGATGCTAAATGACCAGGGTTAAAACTTTTCTTTCTCGTTGCAATCACTATTGCAACCTATTCCAGTCAAGACTAAATCTAGTTTGATAATCTCACAGAGGAGATTAGTCTGCGCCCATGTCAGGGAGCAGTTGGGCAAGCAAGGTAAGAGGAGCAGGTGGAAGGCCCGCGGCCTCCAACGTTTGAAAACGCCCCAGTGAATCTGGCGGAATTGACAAAAATACTAAGAAACTGGCGGTCACTATTTCCCCAGAGATACTCGCATGGCAAGCACGATGCAACCAGTACATCAACATGCCACACTCCCAGCCACTTTCATCGGTGGAATTTGGAGTCCACGTGTTTCTGGACATCCAAAAAACGGCCTTATGGGAAAAATTTTGTGAAGATGTACACACAATTTTCCCAACTGTGATGTACGTTGCATCTCACTCCATGTCACGCGGTTGGCTGGACCTAGGTTTCAAAAGCAAAACGGCAGCAGATGAGGCTGCAGCAGTGCATGTAGTGGTTGACCTCCCCAAAGGGCAATGGGTCATCGAAACTAAATGCACCAGATGGACAAAATCGAACCATATTTTCCTCACGTTTGACTTCTTGCCTACTACGGTAAAATGTGACAATTTGGAACAATACCTGAAAGATGGTCTCGCCATATATGGCGAAATACAATCTTTCAAAATGCAACGCTTCACGCTGATGCCACACCTGTGCACTGGCAAAGCCATCACAGTTCTGACCCCAACTGAGGAGATCATGAAGGACCTAACCCAGATCCTGCACTCCACTTTTATGATATTGCAGGGCATACCACACACCCATTCTGGGTGACCGTGGACAGCGAATCCCCCCATTTGCACCTACTGTGACGCATTCAGCCATAAGGCACATGCATGCCCCATCAAGGAGGGCGTCACATTCCAAGAGCACCCCTTGGCGGCCATGGCCAGCGGAGAGGGACACTATGAACTGACCACAAGCACCAAGGAGGCCTTCACATGGGGAGCACAAGGCTGCTACCTACTGGTAAAGCCTATCTCCCCACAAGAGTGGAAGAAGGCCAAGCAGGCCCGTAGGGCCATGGCCAAAGAAGCGGCCAAAGCCACCACCGCTATCCCACATTCACAACGCCAGGAGGACATGGAGACCTTCATGGTGGAAGCAACTCAGGAATCCATCAACCAATCAGATTGGGAAGCCCATGCTGAGTGGGCCACTCAATCTGAGGATCCGATGGGAGATTTGATCTCACCCAATCATTGTGCCCAAGCTCCAGTTGAAACCAACTTGGGATCCATCCCAACTGAAAATTTTTTTTTGACCTGCTCAACAGTGCACCAAACTCACCCACACCACAAAAAATTTGTCCGACATCGGGAAAACAAAAAGTGAAGGCTAAAGCCAACGTGACTCTTTCCACAAAAATCAACAAAAACTCCAATAGCGTTGCTGCTAACACCTACACTGCTGTGAAGGCCCACGGGGAGCTAGAAGAGGATGGTGGGCTCGGGTGCCCACCCCCTCGCACCTAAGGTGTGATGGGGGAAACCTTCACCATAGGGACGTTGAATATTGCCGGATTAAAGGCCTCCCCATCCTGGGCTAGGAAACTGAGTTTTTTACAACACAATTTACTCGTGGATATCCTGGCCATCCAGGAGTCCCACTGTCCATGAGGTTCCGAGGAAGCTTGGAAAACAATGCTCCTCCCATCCCTATCCTTTTGGTCAATGCACTGTGGGGTGCTAATTTGGAAAAATAATTTTTTCAAACTTTTATCCTCAGAAACATTTCTAAATGGCTGAGTGCTTGTTGTCACCTTCTTGTGGGCCAACGTTTAACATGCAATCATCAAAATCTATGCCCCAAATGGAACATGCAAGCGTCGGGAATTTTTCTCATTGGTCAAATCCCTCTTGCTACCCCCAGACTCCTTCATAGTTGGCGACATGAACTGTTGGCTAAATACACCAACGGACCGGTGGCCATCCTCACCCCACGCCCCTCAGGGTCACATAGAACTATGCGTTCTAGAGGCCACCCTCAGGTTAATGGATGCGCTGCCATGGCATGCCCCACTGCTCGAAAACATGACATGGGCCCACATCCACAATGGCCAATTAAGGTCCATGACCCGCATCAACATTATTCTAATGCTGACAAAATTCCATCCCCACATCTTCCACTTCAAGACAACAAAATTGGAATTCTCTGATAATTGACTGGTCTCACTAACCTACCACCTACCTGTCACGGCTGCTAAGGCCCCACATTGGTACAAAATCCGCCCCCCCCGAGCATGGGTTGCCAGGATTTTCCATGAGGGTAGAAGAGGCAACTATGGCAAAAAAGTTTGTTGCACCATTTTGCGCAGACCCCATTTCCACATGGGCAACTTTCAAAAATGACACCATCCACCACTCTCGCCATCTCTCCTCCAGATGCTCACGAGCCACATCAGTGGTTATCTCATGCACTCTGGCAGAATTGGCACACTTGGAGTCCAACATCCCAGTTACAGGATACAGCTCTGCATGGGGATGGAAGTGGGCGGAGGCAGCTGCCCACCTCAACGCACTCGAAAGACAACACAAACATTGGTTTGTGTTCAGTACAGGGCCACACGCATCACAAAAGGTGACAAGTGCACCACACATTTCTTTATAAAATTTTGCACCACACCAGAGCGTGGCCTGCACACAGGTGCAAAGATTGGATAATTCCATTGCGGACACACCAGCCAAGGTGGCAATCAAAATGCAACAGTATTACTCCGAGTTGTACCACTCTGACCCAATTCAGCTGGCCAAAGTGGCGGAATTTCTCAACTGAGCCCACATCCGCTCCATTTTCTGATACCTGGAAATAATGAATTTAATTACTCTGAACGAATTATGGACAGCCATTCGCAATGCACCAAACTGAAAATGCCCAGGCCCAGATGGCATTCCATATGAGTTCTACAAAAAATATTTTAAATATATATCCCCATTGCTGCTCGCTTCACTTAACCAAAGCCTGATGGAAACGTGCCTCCTACCAGGAGGACATGAGGCCTCACTGTCACACTCTTCAAGAAAGGGGATAAGCTAGACTTAGCCAACTGGCGCCCCATTTCTCTAACAAACACAGACACCAAAATTTTAACAAAAATCATGGCTAACCGGTTAGGGACTGTAGCATCTGCCACCATCTCCACAGAACAATTCGGTTTCATCCCCAGAAGGTCAATTTGGGATAACGTGCACTCTGTGGCTAATGTATGTCAGTCCACAGCCTCTGGGGCACTTGTATTCTTGGACCAACAAAAGGCCTATGATAGAGTAAACGGGGAATACCTCAGGGCCTGCCTCCATCAATTCCGCTTACCCCTCGCTTCATCAACTGGGTAATGCTGCTCACAGAATCTGCAACAATGGCAGTGCGTGGCCCTGGCTTCCTAACGGAAGTAGTCCGCCCTCAAAGAGTCTTGTGACAAGGGGACCCCTCAGCCCACTCTTATACAACTTCATCCTTGACCCACTACTGCGAAATGTGAATGCCCAACTCACTGGGGTCCACATGCCAGGCCAAGACCCAGTTAAGATAATGGCGTTCGCAGATGATTGTGTGGTGGGGGTGTCTAATAATCAAGATGCACGCGCGCTTGAAGCTCTCATCCAGGAGTATTCACGGGTAAGCAACGTGGCACTGAATTCTTCGAAAACCAAAATCATCCTCCTTGGTCGGTTTCAGAACTGCTGGACCCCAGCAATTAGTTCCCAACACAGCCCATCTGCTCGCCCACGTCCTCGCCCTACTAATTCAAAACACACCGCCCCACTGGTGCTCCCCTTGTGCCACGTCCTACCATAGGACCAGTACGCCATCTGGGCGTGTGGATGGAGGCAGGCGGATATGCGTCAGCAGTGATGGAGTGCTGTATTCTGGATAACGTGATGAAGCGAATCGCCTCTCTCAGAGCCCACCCTACTTCCCTTACTGGCAGAATTGTTTTAGCCAACTCTATGCTCCTCTCCAAAGTCTGGTTTGGAGCCCACGCATATCCTTCTCCCCGAGCCTCTTCAAATCCTTGTACGCCTTGCTGCAAGGATGGCTTTGGTCGGGCCACCTTCCACCAGTGCGGCTATAGGTCATGTTTGGCCCCCAACATCATGGTGACATGGGCCTGCTTGACTTCATAGCCCATGCCGCCAAGATCCTGGGTACCTGGATTGCGGCCGTCACCACCCCTACACTCCCCTCCCAACACTGGTCCCGCGCAGCCCGCTCCAACTTCTCCCGCGCCTTGGGCCTCAACAATCCATTGAACCCCCACTCCCTGATGAAATACCTCGCTTCACATTCATCGGCCACAGGTCCTCACGGGACTAAAAATTCACTACAAACGAATCCTCCTATCCATGCGGAGCGCTGAGTGGAGAATTTGTATTAGCGGACATACAACCCAAAGAGGCCGCCCCTCTCCTCAGTTCACACAAGAGGTACAGGGGCTACCCATCCACGATGGCGTGATCCCCATTCAACCCCATGTCCTATCCAGGGTGGACTAACTGGACATAATGGACATCCCTTACTCCATTGAGACCCAAAAAATATCTGGAAATATGTACACCATCCTCTGTTGCAACCTCAAGTCCGCTCCCATGTGTGGCGCTGCCTGAGGCAGGTGTATTGTACAGCTGAGCGCTCTAACGCTTTACACTCATCCTGTGTCATGTGTGGCCAGTATGGAACGCTGTTTCACCGCCTGGAGAAGTGCCCTACCTCTAAAGTGATATGGCACGAAGTTCAACGTCTTCTGGGCCAGGATCAAACGCATCCCTTCAGTCTGTCAAGAGATATGTTCGCTCTACCAATGGACTACCCCCTTCTGCCCTCCCTTCATGCTTTGGTGGTTGCAATCGTCATGTGGACCATCTACACGATTGTCTTAGATGCCATCGCAGGCTCCACCTCCACCCTCCCAGAAGCGGTCCACAGATTCTGGTCCCATTTGGTGGACCACTTTCAAGCGTGGATGTTTGGATACCTCCCACCGCGTTGCTGACAGCTGGTCTCTTCCTGGTTCCCAGTCTGGTTCATCAAATCAGACCCCTTCCTCCACACATGCTCAATTGTGGCTATGGCCCCTTCACACGTTTCCCCCCTCCCCATAAGTGGCGTTCCCGCTGGCAACAAGAGATAGCATCGCTTCTCTGGGGTGCCTCCCCTGGTACTAAGTTTTGTCTCTTCTGAGTCATATTTGGAAGTGTCCGTCCCATGGTCAGCCTTCCCCGCAATAAATTTAGATAGATGACCAGGGTTATGGCAAAAATAACACAATCCTCTAAGATGACGTTGATATTTTTTATGGCTTAATGGTTATATATTTGCTTCTTATAACCAATCCCTTGCCATATGGGAGTTCTTCCCATAACCAAATATATAATGATATCAAGCAATTTTTAAAGGCAGTATTATGGGGTGGTGTCTTATCAAATATGCCATGACTTCCTAACTCTTATCTGAAGTAAAGTGACCCCATTTCATCGTCCAATTATGTCTTCTGGAAGATATTCAGTAACCTCTGCATATATCTCTCAACAGTTTGACTTTCCTTCTAAAGGTTATCAAAGAATCCGTGCCAGTAATTTAGTACTAGAAGGTGTTGCTGCAGCTAGCAACTAACTTCTAAACTCTTTATAATTAATGGACATACTCTCATTTTCTCCCATGACTCTAGTAAATTAACTCAAAGCATTTCCAGAGAGCTGCGAACCCACTTCCATAACTTTCCGTGCATCATCTGAGTAGGTTTCAGGATATGTCTCATATATGAACTAAACAATGTAAGTCCTCTTTCCACATCAGCTTTTGTTAAACTCTCAGGAAAACGAACTATAGGTAATTCATGGGCGCCTAGTTGGTCACAGTCACTGTATGCACCTGACTGGGTCCTATCGCTTATTTATAAGTCATTTCATCTTGTTCTATTGGGAAAAATCCGTTCAAATAACTGGTAACCTTTCACCAATGAGCGAATGTCAAAATTTCCTAATAATAAAAACATGGAAGGGCAAACCTTGTAAAATTTGGAGATCAAATTGTCAGGAAAGGGAGCTATTTAATCCCAATTGAGATAGCAAGCTTTGAACTTGTTAATTCTGGGAAAAAGGTCCACTATAACAAAGGTGTTTTGTACACCATATAGAGTATAGCAAAGGGAATAGGGCGGTTTAGCCCTAAAGAAGGAAGGACTTCTTCAACCAGCCCAAATTATGTTAAAAACAGCACACCAGGTGTGTTTGGCCGTGGAAGTAATGATAAAGATTTGTTCAGGTAAAAGTTTGCCCACTCCTGATTATAGGATTTACAGAATTGCAGTTAGGAACTGTGAAAATTAGTTATGTTTTTAAAATAAATTATTTGTGTAAGGAGAGTGTCTATAACTCACCTGTTCCCAGAGTGGTAGTGCACAGCGCACAAGGCCAATTCCAGGGAACTAGCCGTTAATTCAAAAGTTACTAGAGCCCAGCAGAGGGAGCTGAAGTAATAATAACTTTAGGAGAGAAGTGTGATCCTTTATAATAAATAACTCACCAAAAGCGACGTGGTGCACAAAGGGAGAAGGGGTAAACGTCCCAGGTTGGAGGGAACCTGGGCAAACCAGCGGTGCACTAGGTGATAATTTAATTGTATCTAAAATGGAATGGTTAATGTAGCGTGAGACCTCCTCAAAGAGGTCCGTGCACAGGATCACTAAAGATAACATAAGTAAAAGTGGAAAAATGAAAAAGGTTTATTGTGAGAATTCGACCAACAAGGAACGTTGGTCACAAAAAACAAATCTAAACAGCTTTGGGGTAATTCAGGGTCTGTTGAAGCGGTCCCAATCCTAATTCACCAATAGGCAAACACTACCATCTGAATTGGTATAGTACAACAAAACTGACTTCACTCGAGTAATCAATTGAAGTTGTATCCAACCTAAATGCGTAATTTCATAAATGGAACAGGGTTTAAAAGCCAGTTCCTCAATCAACTGAATTGAGCTGTCCTCATTAATATAATAGACCATCTGTTTTAACGCCTGGGCTAACGTAAGGGGCTGGGTGTTAGGCACCTCACTAGTACCAAACTGGGCATACTTGGCTTGTACCCAGCGTTGGTATACTGTGTGCTTGAGGTCAGGGAGGGCCTTAAGCTTCACCTTCTGGGCCTCCTGCCACCCAACCTTATCCTTAGGGTTGGTGCCCACTATCATGTCACTTAACCATGACATTACCCTCTCCACCTGATGGGGCTTAATACCCTCCAGGGGCTTGCGCTAGGGAAAAGTTCTTATGGGCCAGGGCCAACTTCATTGCAGCAACGGTTGGTTTGGGTTGAGAGCTAGCGGCCTGGTGGAAACGCTTATGGAAGGCTTCAATCAGATTTTGGGCATGCACACAGTCGCGTGCTGAAACCTAACTGTTCTCTGCAGCATCAAAACCCTTTCAAGGTACCAAATACTCAAGTCTTCTTTTAACACGGAGGGAGGCTACTATTTCCTCCACTTCCCACTCTGGCGCCCCATCCACGAGATAGGCCTCAGGAGTCTCTGGTGGGGGCCCTTAAACAACATCAAATTTCTCTCATAAAAGACAGAGAAGATCCAAAATGAAGAGGGAAGATCTAGCTGGTATGAGGCATGGCCCACCTTTCTAACAACGCGGTAAGGGCCAATCCTCTTTGGTCCCAGCTTCTTGCATGGCTGCTTGATAGGGATGTTACTAGCATCAAGCATCAAAAGATCCTCTTCCTTATATGCTGGACCCACTTGGCGCTTACCATCAGCGTGTATTTATACACTTGCATTGCCGCCTTTAAACTTGTGGAAACCCCTGGTGGACCTTCTTGATAGTCTTGGCAAAGTCCACCGCCACTTCAACCTTAGATCCACAGCTGGGCTCAATGTTAAAGAAGGGGTTTAAGCCATGGTTGGCGAAAAAAGGGGAACAACTGATTAAATAATGAGAAGTGTTGTTGTAACTAAATTGGGCCATAGGAAGGTGAGAAACTCAATCTGAATGATCCGCGGCGGTGTAACACTGCAGAAACTGTTCCAAGCACTGGTTCACTCATTCAGTATGACCATCCTATTAGGGGTGATAGGCAGTTGAACGGCAAGGAGAGAATTAGAAGAGTATTACACAACTCTTCCCAAAAGATGGAGGTAAACTGGGGTCCCAAGTCACTGATAATCTCTTGGGGAACCCCATGAAGCGCAAACACATGAGTGACGAAGAGTGTAGCCATCTCAGCCGCATTTATTGTAGTTTTGTAAGGAATAGAGTGGGCGAACTTTGTAAACCGGTCCACCACCACCATGATGGCATCATAACCATCAGATACAGGTAATTATACAATAAAATACACAGATAGGGAAGTCCAAGGCCCTTCAGCCTTCTGGACTGGTACCAAAAACCCTGCTAAAGGTTGATGATTTGGTTTCATTTGGTTGCAGATCAAGCACTCTTTACAATACCGGCCCACCTGAGCAGGCAAGCCCTTCCAATTGTATTTGTGCCTTACTTACTCCAAGGTCTTTTCTTTCCCAGGACGACCAATGGTGAGTCCATCATGATGGTCCTGGATGATTTCCAGGCGCAATGGTCCAGCAGGAACCCATAGGCGCCCCTGAAACCACACCATCTCATCCTTCAAGTGATAACCCCTGGATAGGTCCTCTTCATTAAAAGCACTCTTAGCAAGTACCATAGTATATTCAGCTGATAGTGGCTGAGAAAGGACTACCTTTCTGAAAATACTATATTCATCCATATTTTCCAGATGTGCAAGCGCTGGACCGTTGGCCGGAGGAGAGGGAAGTTGGGACACAATTATATTTGGCGGAATCATCAACTGTGTGTTATGCACTTCTACCTCTTTGGGATCAGGAGCTAAAGCAAGGTTGCGGCTCAAAGCATTCGGCAAACCATTATCCTTGCCCTTGGTGGACTCATAAGAGAATGAAAATTGGGCAAAGGTCTCATGCCAACGGGTATGCCGTGGGGTTAGGACATGAGGGGCGCGGTAGTACAGCAAGGCACGGTGGTCTGTATGTACCTGGAAAGGTTGAGCGGAGCCATGCAAGTGGTGACTCTAACAAGTCAGCGCCTCCACCACTGCTAGTAACTCTTTATCATAAACGGCGTATTCAACTTAGGCAGAGATATCTTTCTAAAAAATATCCCACAGGATGCTCTATCCCATCTTTGCCTACTTATAACAAGGCAGCTGTTATGGCGAAGTTGGAGGCATCAGTATACACAATGAACTCTTTAAAGGGTCGACATGGCGAAAAACAGATGTGGACATCGGGGTTCACTTCACTGCTTGGAAAGTATCCTCCAAAACGGGGACCACTGAAGCATCTTGGCACCGCTAGCCTTAAATAAGGGTGCTGCCACCTCGGAGAGACTGGGGTGAACTTCTTGAGGAACGTACACATCCCCAAAAAGCTCCTCAATTCCTTGATTGAGGTGGGGGTGGGCCAAATATGAATAGCCTTCTCCTTGTCTGGAGTTATCATGTGCCCTTGGTCAAACATGACGTTGCCTAGAAAGTGACCTGGGACTTGAAAAATTTACACTTGCTAACTTTCAACGTAAGGCTGGCTGCCTTTAACCTCTCCACCACTTGCTGAAGGTGTACTGCATGGGACTCATGATCAGGGGAAAATACCAGGATATCATCCATGTAGGCAACCGCGCATACCCCTAATTATTCCCCACCGCTGCATCAATGCGGCGTTGAAAGATATCAGGGGCATTCTTAAGCCTAAAGGTTTGACCTGAAACTGGAAAATCCCTTTTCTGGTACAGAATGCAGTTAACCACTATTGCCCTTTTTTAATCCAAATTTGATTGAAAGCATTAAGACGATCCAGCTTGGAGAATACCTTAGCCTTCTCCACATAGCATTCAATCTGAGAATTTAAAGGGATGAGATGTAGATCCAATAAAGTGACATTGCTGAGGTTCCCATAGTCTACGCATGGGCGTAGAGTACCACCAGCCTTCTCAACAAAGAGAAGTGGGGAGCATACAGGGGAGGTATGCTGAAAAATCGCGCCTTTGGCTAACTGCTCCTTCACCCACACATCTAACGCCCCTTCCTCCCAGACGGACAATGGATAAATGGGAGAAAAAATATGAATCAGATCCACAGTGAGATTGAACTCACAACCAAACTCAGAGTGATCAGGTAGTGCGTTAGCAGATGCGGCATCAAATGAAGATCTCAAACCCTCAAAACAAGAAGGTAGGGAAGCCTCCACGGTGGGCTTCAGCATATATGCAAGGCTAAGAGTGTGAAGGTGGGGCCAGTGGGGCAATTCGCCCTGGGCGTTCTCCTCTGACAAAAGAATAACTAATATGCGACCATTCTTTAAAGTTAGGGATAGGGTATTCTCTTTCAAGTTGATTCAACGTCAAACTTCCGCCACCACTCCACACCCAAGATGATAGGGTAAAAAAGGTTTTTAAATTTTGGAAGTGATTGTAAAAGTGGTAGTTGCCAACCTGATAGTCCACTGTCCAAATGATCTTCAGAGTGGAAGTACCTTGGGATGCACATCCCCTAACCATACCACTTGGCAAGTAACTCAGCCCAAGATAGTCAGCTAAGCTCTGGTCCATAAAGTTTTCCATGGGCCAGTATCCACCAGAATAGTGGTGCTGAAGTTCCCTAAAGGGGAGGAAAGAGTAGCAGTCAGTAGAAAATACCTGGGATGGTCTTTATTTAAAGCCGAAAACGCGATTAAATCACCGCCAAACTCTCCATCTGGCATTAACATGTCACCTGGTATGATTTTGAATCAAAGAATGGAGAGGTATACTTGGCCACTCTTACTACTGAGGCCACATATTCCACCATATCTTAAGCAGGGGCATAAACATTTTCATATTGTAAATGCAGTTCCTTTTCAACTTTCTGAGTGCTGCAAATCATGGAAGAGGTCAAACGGGGATTTTCTGGGGTGATTTGGTACACAGGAATAGGTTCCTTATCTGAGCCATGAGAGAGAAAATATGGTTCAGAGGTATACATAGTGTTTCCATTATAAAACGCATTTTTAGATGCAAACGACCTATTCCCATAACAGCAATGGAATGCCCGACGTTATCCAAGGCCAACACCCCCAGGCCCATCTGCACATCTTATGCCAGCATTGTCAGAACGTGCTGCCGAAGTAAACCCCATTCATTTTAATTGATTATGTAAACTTCAGCGGAAAGTTGGGTTATCATGACTTCTGGACCCAGAAGTGTCCGTATACACCAGGTATGAGCATGAAGAGTGGGTACTTTCCAGTTGGAGGCGTCCATGATTACGCCAAGATGCTCCAACCTTTGTAAAAAAGAGGAAACAGCAGTGCGGCTGACCACAGCTTAAGCCCACAGCTGGCGCCCACCGTTTGCACTTTGGAAAAGTCCTCATGGAAAAAGTTCATGCACATAAAATTAAGCGGTTGGTTGAATAATGTAAGTTGAGAGTGTCTATAACTCACCTGTTCCCAGCGTGGTAGTGCACAGCGCACAAGGCCAATGCCAGGGAACTAGTTATTAAGTCAAAAGTTACTAGAGCCCAGCAGAGGGAGCTGAAGCAATAATAACTTAAGGAGAGAAGTGTGATCTTTTATAATAAATAACTCACCAAAAGCGACGTAGTGCACAAAGGGAGAAGGGGTAAACGTCCCAGGTTAGAGGGAACCTGGGCAAACCAACGGTGCACTAGGTGATAATTTAATTGTATCTAAAATGGAATAGTTAATGTAGCGTGAGACCTCCTCAAAGAGGTCCGTGCACAGGATCATTAGAGATAACATAAGTAAAAATGGAAAAATGAAAAAGGTTTTTTGTGAGAATTCGACCAACAAGGAACGTTGGTCACAAAAAACAAATTTAAACAGCTTTGGGGTAATTCAGGGTCTGTTGAAGCGGTCCCAAGCCTAATTCATTAATAGGCTAACTCTACCATCTGTGTCATGGTTGGATGACTTAATAGTGGGAACTGATGCTAGAGATAAGGCTGGGCGACAGGAGGCCCAGAAGGTGAAACTTCAGGCTCTTCCTGACTTGAAACACACCTTAGATCAACGCTGGGTGCAAGCCAATCATGCCCAGGTTGATACTAATGGGGTGCAAAACGCCCAGCCTCTTATCTTGGCCCAGGCACTGAAATGAACGATTTACATTACAAACAAAGATGGTTCGATTAAGTTAATTGGAGAGCAAGGGTTCAAATCCCGTTCAAGTTATGAAATTTTAAGTTTGGGTAAAATATGGCTTCAATTGATTACTCAAGTGAAGGCACTTTTGGTGTATTTTACTAAAATGGATGGAAGCGTCTGTTTATGTAAATTTATTGTGGGAAGGCTGACCATGGGACGGACACTTCCAAATTTGACCCAAAAGAGACAAAACTTAGAAATAGGGAAGGCACCCCAGAGAAGCGATGCTATCTCTTGTTGCCAGTGGGAACGCCACTTATGGGGAGGGGAGGGAACGTGTGAAGGGGCCGTAGCCCCAATTGAACACGTGTGGAGGAAGGGGTCTGATTTTGATGAACCAAACTGGGAACCAGGAGGAGACCAGCTGTTGGCGGTGTGGTGGGAGGTATCCAAACATCCACACTTGAAAGTGGTCCTCCAAATGAGACCGGAATCTGTGGACAGCTTCTGGGAGGGTGGGGGTGGAGCCTGTAATGGCATCCAAGACAATCGTGTGGATAGTCCACATGGCAATTGCAACCACCAGAACACGGAGGGAGGGGTGGAAGGGGGAGGCCATTGATAAAGCAAACATATCTCTTGACAGGCTGAAGGGGTGTGTTTGATCCTGGCCCAGCAGACGTTGAACTTCGCGCCTTATCACTTTAAAGGTAGGACACTTCTCCAGGCGGTGGAACAGCGTTCCATACTGGCCACACACGACGCAGGATGAGTGTAAAGCGTTAGAGTGCTCGGCCATACAGTACACCCAACTCAGGCAGCGCCACACATGGGAGCAGAATTGAGGCTGCAACAGAGGATGGTGTGTGTATTTCCAGATAGTTTTTTGGGTCTCAACGGAGTAAGGGATTTCCATCATGTCCAGGTAGTCCACTCTGGATAGGACATGGGGCCGTGTGGGGATCACGCCATCTTGGATGGGTAGCCCCTGTACCTCTTATGTGAGCTGAGGAGAGGGGCGGCCTCTCTGGGCTGTTTGCCGGCTAATAAAAATTCTCCACTCAGCGCTCCGCATGGAGAGGAGGATTCGTTTGTAGTGGGTTTTAGTACCGTGAGGGCCTGTGGCCGATGGGTGTGAAGCCAGGTATTTCATCAGGGAGTGGGGGCTTGATGGATTGTTGAGGCCCAAGGCGCGGGAGAAGTTGGAGCAGGCCGCGCGTGACCAGTGTTGGGAGGGGAGCGTAGGGGCAGTAACGGCTGCAATCCAGGTACCCAAGATCTTAGCAGCATGGGCTCTGAAGTCAAGCAGGCACATGCCACCATGATGATAAGGGCCAAACATGACCTCTAGCCTTACTGGTGGAGGGCGGCCTGACCAAAGCCATCCTTTCAGCAGGGCATACAAGGATTTGAAGAAGCTTGGGGAGAAGGGGATGGCATGGGCTCTAAACCAGACTTTGGAGAGGAGCATAGAGTTGGCTAAAACAACCCTGCCAGTAAGGGAAGTAGGGTGGGCCCTGAGGGAGGCGATGCGCTTCGTCACGTTGTCTAGAATACGGTTCTCCATTACTGCTGATGCATAGCCTCCTGCATAGTCACATGCCCAGATGGCGGACCGGCCCTATGGTAGGGCGTGGCATGAAGGGGAGCACCAGTGGGGCGATGTGGGGTGAGCTGGGAGGGCGAGCACGTGTGCGAGCAGATGGGCTGGGCTGGGCACTGGTTGCAGGGGCCCAGCAGTTTTGAGACTGACAAAGGAGGATGATTTTGGTTTTGGAAGCGTTCAGTGCAGCGTTACTTACCCGGGAATACTCTTGGATGAGAGCTTCCAGTGCGCGTGCATCTTTATTATTGGACACCCCAACCACACAGTCGTCTGCAAACGCCATCATCTTGACTGGGGCTTGGCCTGGCACATGGACCCCAGTGAGTTGGGCATTCACATTTTGAAGCAGTGGGTCAAGGCTGAAGATGTATAAGAGTGGGCTAAGGGGGTCCCCTTGTCACAAGCCCCTTTGAGGGTGGACCACTTCCGTTAAGAAGCCAGGGCCACGTACTGCCATTGTTGCAGATTCCGTGAGCAGCATCACCCATATGATGAAGCAAGGGGGTAAGCGGAATTGATGGAGGCAGGCCCTGAGGTATTCCCAGTTTACTCTATTATAGGCCTTCTGTTGGTCCAAGAATACAAGTGCCCCAGAGGCTGTGGACTGGCATGCGTTAGCCACAGAGTGCACGTTGTCCCAAATTGATCTTTTGGGTATGAAACTGAATTGTTCTGGGGAGATGGTTGCAGATGCTACAATCCCTAAACGGCTAGCCATGATTTTTGTTAAAATTTTTGTATCTGTGTTAGTTAAAGAAATGGTGCGCCAGTTGGCTAAGTCTAGCTTGTCCCCTTTCTTGAAGAGTGTGATGGTGAAGGCCTCTTGTCCTCCTGGTATGAGGCGCATTTCCAGAAGGCTCTGGTTAAGTGAGGCAAGCAGCAGTGGGGATATATATTTGAAGTACTTTTATTAGAATTCATATGGAATGCCATCTAGGCCTGGGCATTTCTGGTTTGGTGCACCGCGGATGACTGTCCATAATTCGTTCGGAGTAATCAAATTCATTATTTCCAGGTATTGGGAAATGGTGCGGATGTGGGCTCAGTCAAGAAATTCCTCCACTTCAGCTGGCTGAATTGGAGCGGATCAGTATAACTCAGAGTAATACTTCTGTGTTTCAATTGCCACTTCAGCTGGTGTATCCACGATGGAACCATATGATCTATACACTTGTGTGCAGGCCACACTCTGGCGTGGTGCAAATTTTTTTAAAAATATGCGGTGCACTTGTCACCCTTTTTAATACATTTGGCCCTGTACTGAACACAAACCCGATGTTTGTGTTGCCTTTTGAGCGCGTTGAGGTGGGCGGCTGCCTCCACCCACTTCCAGCCCCATGCAGGGCTGTATCCTGTAGCTGGGATGTTGGACTCCAGGTGTGCCAACTCTGCCAGAGCGCGCGAAATGACAGCTGATGTGGCTCATGAGCATCTGGAGGAGAGGCGGCGAGAGTAGCAGATGGTATCCTCTTTGAAGGTTGCCCATGTGGAGATGGGGTCCACGCAAAATGGTGCAACAAACTCTTTTGCCAAAGTTGCTGATTCCACCCAAGTGGAAAATCCTGGCGATGCGAGTTCAGGGGGCAGAGTTTGCACCAATGTGGGGCCTTAGCCACTGTGACAGGTAGGTGGTAGATTATTGTCATGGAAACAGCAGAAGAAGTTTATACCAGCCTACCAGTCAGGATGCGTAAGCATCTAGAAAGCAAGCCAGAATGCCAGAGGCATTGCCGACTAGCAAATTGATATGGAGCTGGGAAATAGGATACCACAAAATGGTGGCAGAATGTCAGGGTTAGGAGTATCCCAACAGCAAACCACACTGAATAGATTTCAGACCCAGGGGTTCTGGTAACAGGGGTGGAAACTACTGGGATAGTTTCTGCGAGATTCTTGGTTGTTAAAAACATTTCATTGTGGGTAAAAGAGAGGTAAATTTTCTCATAGTTGGCGAACATAGGGCCATAAAATCTCTATATATTGCTGCCAAAAGGTCATGAGAACCGGGTTGTAGAGCCAAAAATTTTGGACTTGTTGAGCCCAATTGGCGATAGAGGGAATCATGGTAACCAAGAGAATTGGTAAGGCCCACTCAGAGTATGGAGCGGCGGACCACCAGGTAAACACCATATGGAATATGGTTGAAAGGAAGGAGATAAAAATTTGGGGGTTTTAAATAAAATTTTTATTTGGGAAATAAAGTAAGAAAAAATCAACCAACAATCTTCTCAGTGCCTTACAACTAATTAAATAGTGGTCAATTGGTAAAAGCATGGTCAGGATCCACAAATTTGGCCTAACTGGCGAATTGGCTGGTAGAGGAGGGGTTTATTCTTTGGGAACCGTCATTGCAAAATTTGGTGGCGGGCCAAGTCTCTGTCAGTTTGACCTCAAATGTCTGGACCAGGGGTCAACTATGTTTCTGACAGTTAGCATGATGGCATTTGGCCCAATAAGCGATGGGAATCCCCCAAGGCCATACAATATAGGGATGGGACCATTTGGTTGGGAACAGGTTCAGGACGGCCAACCTGCCTGTGCTCAGTTGATTAACCATTCATTCAGTTGATAGAGGCCCATCAGGCACAACACCCGAATTACTATTGGAGGGTTTCAAACTCTCATTGATGGCGCCCAATATTTGTTCTGTTGATTTTGGGGTCGAATTGGAACCATCAGGTGATCCAGCCATTGTTTCATTCTTCATGCTTTTACAGCCATTCGAATCTTGGCCATCAGCCCAATTGCCACCTGAATTAGATCCAACTGATTTCAGTTCAATAATCTCAGCACAGATTTCACTAATTCCCCGCAACAGTTCTGCTGAGGTGAGTGAGGAAATTGGGGGTGGTATCTGAAGCGGACGAGCTGTCACCCATCACTTGTCAACTATGTGGGTGAGATCGCCATGGGTGATGAGGGGTACCGCCATCCTCTTTGATGTTTTCTTACTTGGGAATGGAAAGATAGCTTGATCAAGAGCCAAAGGACACTCCCTGAGACTTACAGTTATTGAGACCAGTCAGTGGTCAGAGAATTCCATTTTTGTTGTTTTGAAGTGGGAAATGTGGGGTTGGAATTTTGCTGGCATAAGGATAAGGTTGATGCGGGACATGGACCTTATTTGCCATTGTGGACATGGGGGAACATCATGTTTTTGAGCAGTGGGGCTCGCCGCAGCAGCACATCCATTAACCCATGGGTGGCATTTAGAATGCGAAGTTCTATGTGACCCTGGGGGCGTGGGAGGAGGAAGGCCAACAGTCCATTGGTGTGTTTAGCCAACAGTTCATGTTGCTGACTATGAAAGGGTCTGGGGGTAGCTGGAGGGATTTGACTGATAAGAAAAATTCAACGCTCTTGTGCACCGTTTGGGGCATAGATGCTGATGATAGCGTGCACCACGTCAGCCCACAAGAAAGTGACAATGAGGACTCAGCCATTGAGGAAGGTTTCTGATGATAAAAATTTAAAGAAATTATTTCTCCAAACTAGCACCCCACAGTTCTCTGACCAAAAGGATAGGGATGGGAGGAGCATGGTTTTCCAAGCCTCCTCAGAACCTCGCGGACAGTGAGACTCCTGGATGGCCAGGATATCCATGGGTAAATTTTGTTGAAAAAACTCAGTTTCCTAGCCTGGGATGGCGAGGCCTTGAGTCCGACGATATTCAATGTCCCTAAAGTGAAGGTTTCCCCCATCACATCTTAGGTGCGAGGGGGTGGGCACCCAGGCCCACTAGCCTCCCCTAGATCCCCACGGGCCTTCATGGCAGCACGGGTGTTTGCAGCAATGCTATTAGTAGTTTTGTTGATTTTAGAAGAAAGGTTTGCATTGGCTTTTGCCTTCGCTTTTTGTTTCCCCGATGTCAGACAAATTTTTTGCAGTGCGGATGAGTTCAGTGCACCATTGAGCAGGTCAAAAAAAATTTTTTCAGGTAGGATGGGTCCCAAGTCAGTTTCAACCAGAGCTTGGTTGCAAAGATTGGGTGAGATTGAGTCCCCCATCAGATCCTCAGATTGGGTGGCCCAATCACAGTGGGCTTCCCAATCTGATTGGTTGATGGATTCCCAAGTTGCTTCCACTGCAAAGGTTTCATTGTCCCCCTGGTATTGGGAGTGTGGGATAGCAGTGGTGACTTTGGCCGCTTCCTTGGCTGCAGCCCTGCAGGCCTTCTTGGCCTTCTTCCACTCTTGCGGGGAAATAGGCTTTACCAGTAGGTAGCAGCCTTGTGCTCCCCATGGGAAAGCCTCTTTGGTGCTTGCAGTTGGTTCGTAGTGCGCCTCTCCGCTGGCCATAGCCACCAAGGGGTGCTCTTGGAATGTGACGCCCTCCTTGGTGGGGCATGCATGTGCCTTATGGCCAAACGCATCACAGTGGGTGCAGATGGGGGGCGCGCTGTCCACGGTTACCCAGAAAGGGTGGGTGGTATGCCCTTCAATATTAATAAAATTGGAGTGCAGGATCTGGGTTAGGTCCTTCGCAATCTCCTCTGTTGGGACCAGAACTGTGATGGCTTTGCCAGTGCACAGATGTGGCATCAGCATAAAGCGTTGCATCTCAAAAGATTGTATCTCGCCATAGATGGTGAGACCATCTTTCAGGTGTTGCTCCAAAATGTCACGTTTTACTGTAGTAGGCAAAAATTCAAACGTGAGGAAATTATAGTTGGATTTTGTCCATCTGGTGCATTTGGTTTTGATGACCCATTGTCCTTTGGGGAGGTCAATCACTATGCGCACCGCAGCAGCCTCATCTGCTGCCTCCTTGTTTTCAAAACCTAGGTCCAGCCAACCATGTGACATGGAGTGAGGTGCAATGTACACTGCAGTCAGGAAAAAGTGTGCACATCCCCACAAAATTTTTTCCATAAAGCTGTTTGTTGGATGTCCAGAAACACGCAGACTCCGTATTCCACCAACAAAACTGGCTGGGAGTGCGGCGTGTTGATGTACTGGTTTTATTGTGCTCGCCAAGCGAGGATTTCTGGGGAAATAGTGACCACTGGTTTTTTAAAACTTTTTTAATTTCATTGGTTTCTCCAGGGCGTTTTCGAACATTTGAGGCTGCAGGCCTACCACCTGCTCCTCTTACCTTACTTGCCCAACTGCTCCCTGACATGGGCGCAGACTAATCATCTCTTTGAGATTATCAAACTAGATTCAGACTTGAATTGAATAGGTTGCAAAAGTGATTGTAAAGAGAGAGAAAAGTTTTTTGGAAGCATCTGTTTATTGGAGCGTCAAGGCTTGGGCGCACTTCTGCAGAACCTGGATTTCCCTGGCCCACTTTAAATATGTTTTTGCAACCAACATTCCTCGTTGGTTAACTTTCTTAAATAAAATTACCTGTTATTTTAAGTTTTACTTATGGTTCCTTGGGCGAACTTGGTGGCGGACCTCTTTGGGGAGGTCTCCAACTATGTGGGCCACTACCTTTTATCACAATTAATAAAATCCCAGGTGCTCCCTTGGGCCGCCCAGGTCCCCTCCAAATTGAGGCACCCAAGCCCCCTGACACCAAGTTACACTTGATTATGGACTCCCATCTGGGGTCCACTCAAGCTGTTATGTTCCTCACTTACTGGTACTATATGCTGCGCTCTACACCCTTGCCTGGGGTACTTTGGCACATGCACCATTCAAGGTGTCTTCTTTCCCTTTCTCTTAATGGCTAGTTCCCTAGCAATGTGGGTTTGCATCCCACATCACCTTGCTGAGAACAAAAGAGTTACAGACACTCTCTTGACAATCTAGATTGGTAGAATACACTAAAACTGACTTCATCTGAGTAATTGATTGAAGTTGTATCTGACCCAAACTCGTAATTTCATAAATGAAATGGGTTTTAAAGCCTGTTCCTCAATCAACTGAATTGAGCTGTCCTCATTAATATAATAGACCATCTGTTTTAACTCCTGGGCCAACGCAAGGGGCTGGGCATTAGGCATCTCACTAGTACCAACCTGGGCATATTTGGCTTGTACCCAGAGTTGGTCTACTGTGTGCTTGAGGTCAGGGAGGTCCTGAAGCTTCACCTTCTGGGCCTCCTGCCACCCAGCTTTATCCTTAGGGTTGGTGCCCATTATTGTGTCATTCAACCATGACAATTTGACTATATAGTTTGTTTACATATGATATATGGAACTAGTATAAGTAAAATAAGAACTTGAAGGAGTCAGCATGTGATAATAAATTATTGACTGCGAAGATTAACCATTTAAATTCCTTGGTTTTATATCCCATCCAACTTCCTGTACTCACCTAAAATTAATTGGTTTTTAAACATAGTACTATTCTTCTTTAGAGCTTCTGAATTGCGCCTTGCATATGATTATAGAAAGGTAGTGGGAATTAGATCATTTTCATTAGAAGTTTTGGTTTTGGTGAGATATATTGACTCAATATTGTCATAATTATAGTAAGTTACGCAATCAATTGAATCAAACCCATTACAACTATGGTTTTATAGGCAATTAATTTATTTGACTTCAACACATATTCTCTTGATCTGGTGGATAGTATCTATAATCTCAGATATCACACTAATGTCAAGCTTAAGCATAACATTTGGAGTCCAAAGAGTTCATTACTACTTTCAACTTAGCAGTCTCAGATGCTCTTGCTTTACTAATCATGAAGAGATCAAGTAAATCTGGCACTTTTTCTCTCTTATTGAACTTTGGTAAGATAAAAGAGCTGACCAGAAATTGATTTTCATGACTGCAGGGCCAAAGGCATGTGATGTCCCTATCTGACTTTTCAGATTTATATTACATGTAGGGGAAGGGACTTAACTATCAGCAGTCATATTTTCAGGGCGCGCAGAAGCTTCCACAGTCAGAACATTGGGGAATACAGAAGGCTGGTTACACATAACCTGCACCCCATCACCATCACTACCATATCTCTCAGAAGGGTTCCCTGGCAACTTGACTTGAATGACACTGGAAAATATTCTGAATAATTCCAACTTTGATTGGTCCGGTAAAGCAGTTAAAATTTTGGCGTTCCACCTGCAACGTAATTTCCATATTTATAAATATTTGGTTAGAAGTTTAATAGTCCAATTTCAAGTAAATATTTTACAGTGTAAAGTGGCAAGCTCCTGGTTCAAATTTGTGATGGAATGAACATTTTATTTTTATTCCTTACTAATCCTCAATTAATGATCCTGATCTATGATATCAGAAAATAGGCCAATGTGGACCTTTAAATCCACATTTAATTGACTAATATCTTTAGAAAATTCGAAAAACCTCAGGGCCAGGCTTTCTAACGTCCAAAGTTGCACTACATATACCAGGAAGTAGTCTCTGCCTAAGCGACCAGAACTTTATACAGGCATACATACTACATAAAAAAGGATGTGATTTCTGTATTGAGCACCAAATATTGAAATTGGTGCTAGGGCGTCATATTTTAAGCACACAGGCAAATACAACAAAAATATAAGGTACTGTATGAGGACAGTAGACTTGACCAAAACTTAAAGAAAACCTTATATACACTTTCTTTTTGCTTCAATAACTAAATTAAAGCCAAATTTAGATCTAAAAAATACATGAAACAACCACCCAATAAAGCCAAAACTTACCAAGGTTGATGTAATTGACGCATGCTGCCTCAGCCTGGGGTAGTGGTGCACCGCCATCTGGTGTTTTTCAGCCACCATCAAAGTGCGCCTGGGCTGGCTCTGCTAGCCCTCCTAACGCTACCAGGTGTTATGCCCCCCTTGGTACTTGGCCCACCACCTTGCAAGCTCCCAGGTGGTGCTCTGGAGCCCTTTGGTGCTCCCATGGAGCAATTTGCAATTTTGGCCTCTGGGTCAAATATGGAAATCTCTTCTCATACATGAGCGCATCCATCACTTAGAAGGTCATGGCAGTTTGTAAACACACAAGCTATAATGACTTCCACCCTTTAAGAGGTACTTTGATCCCAGCTTTCGTTCTGAAGCTGATGCAGTGGCAGCAGCCAAGCTGCAATTAAATTTTTTAAAAATCCCCTCCCCATCATTCAAACCCAGCTCTCAAATGAGGCCACTTTGGTGGTCCAGTTTACCGGGTTGCCCTCTCATCTCTCCCCCAAACGCCTCCACCACAAGCTCACAGAGGGTTTGGCCATTTACAGCGCAGACCCCATTTTGCAGTTGTGGTTCCAAATGGGGCGGATCATCTGGCAGGGCAGTGTGCCTTTGCAAAGATCTGCCCTTTCATTGTGATTTCCATCTCATGATTCCCCCCTGCACTGTGATGAAATCTGCCCTTGATCACCTGTTCTGGTCATGCTTCAAAAACAGCTGCACCATTAGCCCCTTGTGCTTTGAGCTTAGCCACTCAAATTGCAAGTGCCCCACTGTTTCTGCTTCCGCTGCTTCCACTGCTCCTCCCTTAGGCGTTGTCCAGTAATCGTTTTGCCCCAATTTTTTTTTTAATGGGGCTCAATACTCCCATCCCAACCTCAGGACAATTTGGCACTGCTCCAAAAGTGAAGGCTAATCAAAAACAAAATTATAAAATTTTAATGATAATTTGACCAGATTATGGAATCCTGAGTCAATGGCTAAACTAGTTTCAGCTGAGCTGCCATGGTTGACAGCATGTGGCCAATCAGCTCCTGCCACTGCCCCAATTCCAGTGGCTGGCCAAGTGCTGGCTGAATTCATCTATACAAGGCTCTTAAATAGATTGATGAAGATGAATGGCCGTATCATGTGTAGCCAGATTTCACTTAGAAAAAATCTTTGTTGAGCCTCCCAATTATCGTCTGTTGAGAGTTCTTATTCTCAATAATAGGTGACTCCATTAGTGTGCCAGGCCGAACAGTATGAAGACTTCTGGCCCTTACTTTTTCACAATCATTTGTGACCTTTCCCTACAAATTTGCAGGGCAACCCACCAACCTAGAAGACCAACAACTTCTCCTTCTGAGGCATAACCACACATTATAGCTCAGAGGTCCTCTCCTGGGACATGTCCACCAATTGTGGTTCAGCAGCCTCTATTCACTCCCTCAGCTTTACTCCCCTTAAATCCTTCCAGTCCTTCATTGTTGCTGCTAGTTGCCCAAGTCCCCGCAGTGTTTACATCTAGTTCAAGGTTGGGAGTTGGTTGCACTGACCACTCCAGGTGCTTTTACCAACACCTAACAACTGGGGATCTTGAGTCATGCCTCTACAAGTAAGCTAACCACTGTTAACTAAAAACTTAATAAAGATGGGAAAACAAATATTAGATTTGAAAATATGAAGATTTGAAGATTAGAAGATATTTTTATTTAAATGGAGATAAAATTACTTATAGGCATTTCTTGCCTGTTCACATCAATGGAATTTATTGCCAGCATCATCAGCACTCTCTGGTGATTCTCTCTGCTTAGTATGCATCAGCACTCTCATTACAATACTCATAATCCTCAAATTGTCCATGATTATGTTATTCCCTGATTTATCATAATCCGAATTAATTAAATATATTGACATCCTTGGCATAAGTCGCCAGTGTCAAATTAAACCAAAATACTGTTGGGGATTGTTTGATACTCTTACAAAGATGAAATGCAATTTGACTTTATTTTAATTAATATTAAATGGTTTGGTGTCCTTGGCATAAGTTGATAATACTCTGAATTAGATTTGACTTTCCACCAAAAATCCCACAATCATTTTCACATGGAGTTGGCACCAGGATAAGAGCCTGCCAAACTTAAACATTTAGTATTAATTAGTTTGACATCCTTGGCATAAGTTGCCAGTGTTGAAATTGACTGAAAATTCTATTGGGAACAGTTTCCAATATTTTTGACATTGAATTTAAGCAATTCTTCATCTTAATTTATAATAATAATTATCTCAATGTCCTCAGCCTCAGTTTCCCATGTTGAGACCTGTTGGGAACAGGGGTGTATTACCTCATACCCTTCAATATTTTTAGGCCAGGGGGACCTGAAGTTTCATAGTGTTGGATTTGCTTATTTATGCTTCTCTTGGTTGAGAAGTCTTTGTTCCAAATATCATGTCTGGATAAGCAATTCCTAAAATAAATTAATTTTAACTTAAAATTGTGAAAATAAAAAAGAGTAAAGTTTATTATTCAATAATTGCTTTTTAGGGGAAGTCAAGGAAATTTTGATCAAGGAGCATCCAAGTTGTCCAACCCTAGATCTAGTAGATAAACCAATTGGTAATTTGGTACAGGCCTCAATTAAATTGATTGATCAAATAGAGCTTGCCTCATAGCTCAGGTTTGAACCCCAACGTTGAGTGACTCTGAGAGAGCAGGATTCTGGCATGTTGGTCAAGATTGATCACTAATTTTAGTCATAGTAAACTTTTGTCAAGCATGATGCCCAACAGAAGTTTGGACTTGTAAGTCAAACTGGGATTGATCACTGACCTCAATAGCTGTCAATTTTCGTTGGGGATTATCCCCAACTGAATTGTGGGCCTTAAGTCAATTCAGGACCAATTCCCATCTTTTAACGTATCCAAATCCATCATTTGGGTGGGAATCCTGACATTACCCCCTCTAGATCTTAATGTAGGGGGGAAAACGGATGGAGAAAGTGACTATGTATGCAATTGACAACTGTGCCTGAACAACCTCTACAATTGAGTGTTTGTTGCCCCGTCTATATATGACTCAATAGAGCCCTGACCTGTTGGTACCCAGTTTGTGATTGCAACCTCCAGGATGGTGATGGTGAAATAGGAAAAGGTCACCTGGTTGAAAGGAGTGTAGGGGATTGTGCTTATCATTGAACTGAGCAGTTTTTCTACTGGTTGTGGCAGACTGGTTTTTGGCAGCCAAGGCTTGAAGCCTGATGTTTCATTTGCAATACTTCACATAGAGACCTCAGGTGCTTCAGGAGAAGCTTGATCAAGCATCACCTGTACTTTGGAAGGAAGATGGGGATTTCTGCCATACAATGCTTGGAATGGTGACATTTTAGTAATTTGAAGGTAGCTGATCTGATAGATCAGGATTGTACTAGGCAAATATTGGGGCCAATGAAGGGGGTCAGTCATAGCCATTTTCCAAAGAGTTGCAGTTAAAGTGCCATTTACCTGTTCTACCATTCCATTGGTTGCAGGATAATAGAGGGTAGAGAATACCTGAGTGGTTCCCATCAGGTCAGCTAAATTTTTCACATACATTGAGTGGAATTTTTGTTCATTATTGGAGAGAATGACATTAGGGCACCTGTTGGGATTTTTGCCTATATTCCCAGCCTGCTAGATTACTAGTTATCGCTAGGGATAAAATTCCCTAAAGCGAAGTGAATTGGAAATTGGTTGACCTGAATTTTGGAGAAACTACGTTTGGGGGATTTTATGATATTTTTCTGGTCATATCCATTGGGAATCAATCTGGATGAATACCTAATATCTTATCGGATGGAGCAGCTGAAAAAACTAGGGCATCTGATAGTGATTAACTATCAGGTGTACTGATTGGGATTGGTCAGGTTTCATCACCAACTGATTGTGAATGTTTAATGAGTTGCGAGGCGATTGATGTCGCCTGCAACTAGCAAATTAACTGGTTGGTGAATTGACCTGCCAAAATGGGTAAAAAGTCCCATTATCTAAGCAGGTCACTAGCCAATTATGGTTGATTCATTTGGATCAAGAGGAAAACGTTAGGGACACATTTCTGACTCTTTCTGTTTGAGGTCTCAAGGATGTCCAACATCAGAATCCTAGTCAGGATGGTGAAGACCATAGCTTATGAGATGAGGAAGGGTGATTCGATGGCAATGGCTACCGTTTCATTGAAGAGGTGTCAACTGAGGATAGATGGCTGAATCCCCTATAAATTCCCTAGGATTCGCTCTAAAAATAGACATTAATTTAGATAAAAACATATACATTACTACTTTAGAAAATTATTGGTTTTATTGTAGATTTGGTAACAGTTAGACTATCAGCATCTAGCGTAAAGATTCCATCTCAAGGATATTATTTCAGAAGTCAATAATTGGTAGACTCTCAGAGAAGAGTAGAGATCTGAGCGGGGATCTAGAGATGAAGAGAACCATGGCTAAGGGATTGCTGCCAACTGTGTGGGGCCAAAGGAGACTGTCATCAGAGGATCTTAATGAAGATTGAATGGACAGGATTACAGGGAATGAATACCTCTGAGTATGATATCAAGTATTAATCAGAAATACCGGCTAATGTGCTGGGCCTGAAAATAATTCTAACTCAACTATGGATAATAGTCATCATACTATTATTAAATTATATATATATTCTTACAATGTGAGGTGCACAAGGAAACTGAATTTGTGCAGTAAAAAGGTTACTGGGTGACAACTGATAATCAACCCAACGGAGTAAATTTTTACAAGTTGGTGCTCACTACAGGGGTAGTTGAGTAGAAGAATTTATCCAGAATGTCGTACAAAGAAGAGATGCGCAAGTTTAGGACTGAGATTGCCACAGTGAACCAGAATTCCTTAAACTCTGCAGACCACCGGGAATTTGCAGCCTTGGAAGAATGAGTCGCCAAGGTGGAGGAAGGAGTTGACAACATAGCCAACTTCAGGAACGAGTTAATTGGCAAAATAAACTCATTAAAGAGGAAAGAAAGAGATTTTGTCCAAGAGGTCTTATTTCTGAAAGCAGAACGTGAAGCAGATTGCATTTGTTTAAGAAAATTTGGTGCAGACATTGATAAGTTAATAAAAGAAATAGAGAAATTGAAAGCACACAGAAGTGCAAGCAAGTTGGAAGTGGCCAATGATGTCAAAGA